>SZWC01011212.1:47015-59522 GCA_023375785.1 Penium margaritaceum | reverse complement strand
TAGGACCTATCGCTCCAGAATCTAGCTCTATAAGCACTAAGCCAACTCGCACGGTGTTCATATGATGTCCAAATGACATTATAAGGGTTCCTATGGGTAAAGGGCATAAAATGAGGGGGTGTAATATTAGAGGGTAGTTTTCAAAATTATGAATGATAACAAAGTTAGTTTATTAATAGAAAATTGCCGTAGACGGAATTTCAAAATTTGCAGTTTTGAGCTTGAATAACCTCTCAACCATTGCTCCGATTGACAAGCCGTAAGAAGGAAAGCTGACAACACACAGTGAAGCTCTTTTTATGATATTCAGTGACACAAGAATGCTTTGTTTGGTCATTATGCATGGTAGCCACACCGTGCCACCACTTATCGAAGGTCTTTGTACTTGCTAGTCGATACCAAGTATTCCGAAACCATTGTTTCTCCCTCTGTCCATTTTTTACTTGTATTATGAGTTGTGAATGTTGNCACACACTGTGAAATTCTTTTGGTCGTGGTTTGTGACATATGCATACTTTGGTTGGTCACTGTGCATTGAAGCCACATTGTGCCACTACATATTGAAGGCATTTGTACTTTCTATTCGATAACTAGTAATCACAAACCATTACCTTCCACCCTGTTTATTTGTGACCCGTGTTATGAGTTGTCAATGTTTACCACACTTAGTGATAGTACTTGGTCATGGTCAGTGACATATGCCTACTTTGGTTGGTCATCGTGCATGGCCTCCACGCCGTGCCACAACGTATTGAAGCCCCTTGTGCTTGCTATGTGATACTTGGTGTTCCCAAACCATTGCTTCCCCCTCTGACCATTTGTGACTCGTATTATACGCTGCCAGCGTTGACCACACACAGCGGATTTCTTTGGTGAAAGGCAGTACATATGCCTACTTTGGTCGTTCATTGTGCATGGTAGCCACATCGTGCTACTACTGACTGAAGGTCGTTGTACTTGGTAGTTGGCATCTAGTATTCCCAACCCATTGTTTCCCCCTCTGACACATCGTGACCCATATTATGGGTTGTCAACGTTGACCACACGTAGTAAGATTATTTGGTCATGGTAAGTGGCACATGCCTAATGTGGTTGGTCATTGTGCATGGTAGCCACACCGTTCCACTACTTGTTGAAAGGCTTTGCACTTGCTAGTCCATAAATAGCAAAAGGTTTCTCCCTTTGACACCAGGTCGGTTTTTGTTGATTTGTTACGCGTAGGTGCCTTCACTGGAATACTCCCTCCCACCCCCCCTAGAGGGATGTTCCGTGGACGGCCTGGAGGACAGATTTGCGACCGCATTATGACACCCCCCTAACCCCACCTCCTCCACGGCTTAGGCTCAAAGGTAGAGTCGAGGTATCACTGTCGGATTCTTTGTCAAGAACCACACGGCTCAACCAGGGTCATCCTGGTGCAACCTAAGTCTCCCCGGAATGTCCACCCAACTGAAAAAGGAAAAGGCAGGCGGATCCCGGTTCACCTCCCACGTCCTGCTGACCAAACGACTCGGAAGGCATATCCAATCAGACTCCTCTGGTGTGACCATCCGGCCGTCCGAACACACCACGTCCAACGCCAACGGATCCCCGACACCACGTATCGAGTAGCAAGATCTGCCGACAGCAGCCCTGCTCCCTGGTCTGTTCTCCGTGGCAACATCCCAGGATCGACAGAAGAAGCACGTCCCCCACCTAACATGGGAGGACTCCCAAGAGCATAAGACAAAGTGGAGCCGCACCGCTCCCTCGCACCGCGCAGACACAGCAGCCGCAGCAACAGCACAATGGCAGCTCCGGTTTCATGTCTCGCACCGTCCACCCTGATGGGTGTAAACACTTTCAATCTAGTTCCCTAGACTAGTACTAATAGCAGTAGGATCCATGTACTNAACACACCACGTCCAACGCCAACGGATCCCCGACACCACGTATCGAGCAGCAAGATCTGCCGACAGCAGCCCTGCTCCCTGGTCTGTTCTCCGTGGCAACATCCCAGGATCGACAGAAGAAGCACGTCCCCCACCTAACATGGGAGGACTCCCAAGAGCATAAGACGAAGTGGAGCCGCACCGCTCCCTCGCACCGCGCAGACACAGCAGCCGCAGCAACAGCACAATGGCGGCTCTGGTTTCATGTCTCGCACCGTCCACTCTGATGTGTGTAGACACTTGTAATATAGTTCCCTAGACTAGTACTAATAGCAGTATGATCCATGTACTCATTTGCCTCAGTCAATTCCTCCTCAATATCCTTCATCATCAATTGCCTCCGCTCAATTTCCGTTCCTCGCTTCATCGCTCTCATCCCATTGATCGTTGACCAGTCTCAACCATCTATCAAGTGCCGCTACGATCATCACGTCCAGAGCTGTCGTCTGATCCTCGCCTGGGTCTCTTACTCCTTGGAGCATTCATTCACCGAGGAGCCCGAACCGCAGTAATCCTCCGTCAAGGCGCTTTGGGTGTCAGCCTTGCTTCATCACTACAAGTGTCACTCTTGATCACTCATGATTAGCGCTTCGTCGCTCCCGCTCCTCGCGCCATTCTCTCCTATCGATGTACTTCGGATTCTGCTGTAACGTCATCTTCCGTCAGCCTTCCGCATCTTTGTGGCTGCTTCCGCGCCACCTGCTCGCCTGCATATTCCGCTGCTCTCATTTTCCCGACAATCACAACATGGCCGCCCCCCCCCCCAGGTCGCAAGCCTATTCTATATTGCGCATACGAGGATTCAAACCTAGGACCTATCGCTCCATAATCTAACTCTTTAAGCACTAAGCCAACTCGCACGGTGTTCATAAGATGTCCAAATGACATTATAAGCGTTCCTATGGGTAAAGGGCATAAAATAAGGGGGTTGTAATATTAGAGGGTAGTTTTCAAAATTATGAATGATAAAAAACTTAATTTATTCATAAAAATTAGACGTAGACGCAATTTCAAAATTTGCAAATTTGAGCTTGAATAACCTCTCAACCATTGCTTCGATTGACCAGCTGTAAGAAGGAAAGTTGACAACACACAGTGAAACTCTTTTTATGATATTCAGTGACACAATAATGCTTTGGTTGGCCATTGTACATGGTAGCCACACCGTGCCACCACTTATCGAAGATCTTTGTACTTCCTACTCGATACCAAGCATTCTCAAACCATTGTTTCTCCCTCTGCCCATTTTTTACTTGTATTATGAGTTGTGAATATTGACCACACACACGAAACCTCTTTGGTCATGAGCAGTGATGTATGCCTACTTGGGTAGGTCATTGTGAACGGTAGCCCCACCGTGCCAATACATACGAAAGATATTTGTACTTGCTAGAAGATACAAAGCGTTTTAAACCCATTGTTTCCCCCTCTGGCCAATTGTGACTCATGTTATGCGTTTTCAACGTTGAAAACAAGAAGTGAAAGGTGTTGGTCATGGTTAGTGACATATGCATACTTTGGTTGGTCACTGTGCATTTAAGCCACAATGTGCCACTACATATTGAAGGTACTTGTACTTGCTAGTTGATAACTAGTATTCGCAAACCATTACCGTCTGCCCTGCCCATTTGTGACTCGTGTTATAAGGTGTCAAAGTTTACCACACTTAGTGACATTGTTTGGTCATGGTCAGTGACATATGCCTACTTTGGTTGGTCATCGTGCATGGTCTCTACACCGTGCCACAGCGTATTGAAGCCCTTTGTGCTTGCTATTTTATACTTGGTGTTCCCAAACCATTGTTTCCCCCTCTGACCATTTGTGACTTGTATTATGAGTTGTCAACGTTGACCACACACAGCGGATTTTTTTGGTCAAAGGCAGTACATATGCCTACTTTGGTTGGTCATTGTGCATGGTAGCCACAATGTGCTACTACTGACTGAAGGTTGTTGTACTTGGTAGTTGAGAACCAATATTTGCATAGCATTGTTTCCTCTCCTGACCGTTTGTGACTCTTGTTATGGTTGGTCAACGTTGACCACCCATATTGAAATTCTCTGGACATCATCTCACATATGCCTAGTTTGGTTGTTTGGTGTGCATATTAGCCACACCGTGCCACTACGTATTGAAGTTCTTTGTCCTTTCTAGTCGATACATGGTCTTCCCAAACCATTGTCTCTCCCTCTGATCATTTGTGCCTCATGCTATGAGTTGTCAATGTTGACCACACATAGTGGACTTCTTCGGTCATATTCTGTGACGTATGAATCCTTTGTTTGGTCACTCTTCACGCTAACTATACCGTGCCACTACTTGTTGAAGGTCTTTGGACTTGCTAGTTGATAAATAGTGTTCCCAACCCATTGTTTTCCCCTCTGACCATTTGTCAATCGTGTTATGCCTTTTTCAACGTTTACCACATGAAGTGAAATTTGTTGGTCATGGTTCGTGACATATGCATACTTTGGTTGGTCACTGTGCATTGAAGCCACATTGTCCCACTACATATTGAAGGTATTTGTACTTGCTAGTCGATAACTAGTATTCACAAACCATTATCTTCCACCCTGACCATTTGTTACTCGTGTTATGAGTTGTCAAAGTTTACCACACTTAGTGACAGTATTTGGTCATGGTCAGTGACATATGCCTACTTTGGTTGGTCATCGTGCATGCCCTCCACACAGTGCCACAACGTATTGAAGCCCCTTGTACTTGCTATTTGATACTTGGTGTTCCCAAATCATTCTTTCCCCATCTGACCATTTGTGACTGGTATTATGAGTTGTCAACGCTGACCACACACAGCAGATTTTTTTGGTCAAAGGCAGTACATATGCCTACTTTGGTTGGTCATTGTGCATGGTAGCCACACCGTGCTACTATTGACTGAAGGTCGTTGTAATTGGTAGTAGAGAACCGATATTTCCATAGCATTGTGTCATCTCCTGACCGTTTGTGACTCGTGTTATGATTGGTCAACGTTGACCACCCATATTGAAGTTCTCAAGACATCATCTGACATATGCCTTGTCTGGTTGTTTGGTGTGCATATTAGCCACGCAGTGCCACTGCCTGTTGAAGTTTTTTTTCCTTTCTAGTCAATACATAGGCTTCTTAAACCATTGTCTCTCCCTATGACCATTTGTCACTCGTGTTATGAGTTGTCAATGTTGACCACACATCGTGGACTTATTCGGTCTCAGTCAGTGACGTATGCATCCTTTGGTTGGTCACTATGCACGCTAGCCATACCGTGCCACTGCTTGTTGGCGGTCGTTGTACTTGCTAGTTGATGACTAGTGTTACCAGACCATTGTTTTCCCCTCTGACCATTTGTGACTCATGTTATGCGTTTTCAACGTTGACCACACACTGTGAAATTATTTTGGTCATGGGTTGTGACATATGCATACGTTGGTTGGTCACTGTGCATTGAAGCCACATTGTGCCACCACATATTGAAGGTGTTCGTACTTGCTAGTCGATAACTAGAAATCACAAACCATTACCTTCCACCCTGACCATTTGTGACCCATGTTGTGAGTTGTCAAAGTTTAGCACGCTTAGTGACATTATTTGGTCATGGTCAGTGACATATGCCTACTTTGGTTGGTCATCGTGCATGGTTTCCACACCGTGCCACAACTTATTGAAGCCCCTTGTGCTTGCTATGTGATACTTGGTATTCCCAGACCATTGTTTCCCCCTCTAGCCATCTGTCACGCGTATTATGAGTTGCCAGCGTTGACCACACAAAGCGGATTTCTTTGGTCAAAGGCAGTACATATGCCTACTTTGGTCGGTCATTGTGCATGGTAGCCACACCGTGCTACTGTTGACTGAAGGTCGTTGTTCTTGGTAGTTGAGACCCGATATTCGCATGGCATTGTTTCCTCTCCTGACCGTATGTGATTCGTGTTATGGTTGGTCAACGTTGACCACCCATATTGAAATTATATGGACATCATCTCACATATGCCTAGTCTGGTTGTTTGGTGTGCATATTAGCCACACCGTTCCACTAGGTATTGAAGTTCTTTGTCCTTTCTAGTCAATACGTAGGCTTCTTAAACCATTGTCTCTCCCTCTGACCATTTGCGACTCGTGTTACGAGTTGTCAACGTTGACCACACATAGTGGAATTATTCGGTTGTAGTGAGTGACGTATGCATCCTTTGGTTGGTCACTGTCCATGCTAGCCATACCGTGCCACTGCTTTTTTAAGGTCTTTGTACTTGCTAGTTCATAACTAGTGTTCCCAAACCATTGTTCTCCCCTCTTACCACTTGTGACTCATGTTATGCGTTTTCAACGTTGACCACACACAGTGAAATTCGTTTGGTCATGGTTTGTGACATATGCATACTTTGGTTTGTCACTGTGCATTGAAGCCAGGTTGTGCCACTACATATTGAAGGCATGTGTACTTTCTAGTCAATAACTAGTAATCACAAACCATTACCTTCCACCCTGACCATTTGTGACCCGTGTTATGAGTTGTCAGAGTTTACCACACTTAGTGACAGTATTTGGTCATGGTCAGTGACATATGCCTACTTTGGTTGGTCATCGTGCATGGCCTCCACACTGTGCCAAAACGTATTGAAGCCCCTTGTGCTTGCTATTTGATACTTGTTGTTCGCAGACCATTCTTTCCCCCTCTGACCATTTGTGACTCGTGTTATGAGTTGTTAACGTTGATCACACACAGCGGATTTCTTTGGACAAAGGCAAGACATATGCCTACTTTGGTCGGTCATTGTGCATGGTAGCCACACCGTGCTACTACTGACTGAAGGTTGTTGTACTTGGTAGTTGAGATATGGGTGAAAACAAGACTGGTCTCGCGATTCCGAGGTCAGAATCGGAATTTCAATTCCGAGACCATCCTGAGACTCGGAATTGCGATTCTCAGCTCAGAATTGCGAGTCCAAGAATCACGATTCTCAGTGGTGAGAATCACGATTCTGGCCTGTGAGGATCACGATTCAGGAGACATATGGGAAAAACCAAACCAGCATTTTTTAAATTTTATTAGGTTTTCCCTCCCAAACCAATCATTTAGGAGAACATTTCCACATATGAATATTAATTTGTCAATTGTGCCTGTATTCTTTCATGATTTGAGCTCATTATGTCCTTGTTTCCCTTAGCCATAGAGACATCCGTAGGAATCACGAGTCTAAACCCAAGACACGGAATTGCGATTCCGAGACCAGTCCCATAATTGGAATTGCGATTATGAGACCAGTCTTGGAATTGCGATTCTCAACATCGATTCTCATTTTTTGGCTTACAGCCTTAAGTTGAGAACCGATATTCCCATGGCATTTTTTCCTCTCCGGACCGTTGGTGACTCGTGTTATGGTTGGTCAACGTTGACCACCCATATTGAAATTCTCTGGACATCATCTCACATATGCCTAGTATGGTTGTTTGGTGTGCATATTAGCCACACCGTGCCACTACATATTGAAGTTATTTGTCCTTTCTAGTCAATGCATAGGCTTCTTAAACCATTGTCTCTCCCTCTGACCATTTGTCACTCGTCTTACGAGTTGTCAATGTCAACCACACACAGTGGAATTATTCGGTCATATTCAGTGACGTATGCATCATTTGGTTGGTCACTGTGCACGCTAGCGATACCGTACCACTGCTTGTTGAAGGTATTTGTACTTGCTACTTGATAACTAGTGTTCCCAAACCATTGTTTTCCCGTCTGACCATTTGTGACTCATGTTATGTGTTTTCAACGTTGACGACACACTGTGAAATTCTCTTGGTCATGGTTTATGACATATGCATATTTGGTTTGTCACCGTGCATTGAAGCCACATTGTGCCACTGCATATGGAAGGTATTTGTACTTGCTAGTCGATAACTAGTAATCACAAACCATTACCTTCCACCCTGACCATTTGTGACCCGTGTTATGAGTTGTAAAAGTTTACCACACTTAGTGACAGTATTTGGTTATGGTCAGTGACATATGCCTACTTTGCTTGGTCATCGTGCATTGCCTCCACACCGTGCCACGACGTATTGAAGCCCCTTGTGCTTGCTATTTGATACTTGGTGTTCCTAAACCATTCTTTCCCCCTTTGACCATTTGTGACTCGTATTCTGAGTTGTCAACGATGACCACACACAGCGGAATTCTTTGGTCAAAGGCAGTACATATGCCTACTTTGGTCGGTCATTGTGCATGGTAGCCACATCGTGCTACTACTGACTGAAAGTTGTTGTACTTGGCAGTTGATAACCGATATTTCCATAGCATTACTTCATCTCCTGACCGTTTGTGACTCGTGTTATGGTTGGTCAACGTTGACCACCCATATTGAAATTCTTTAGGCATCATCTAACATATGCCTAGTCTGGTTGTTTGGTGTGTGTATTAGCCACACCGTGCCACTGCGTGTTGAAGTTTTTTGTCCTTTCTAGTCAATGCATATCCTTCTTAAACCATTATCTCTCCCTCTGACCATTTGTGACTCGTGTTACGAGTTGTCGATGCTGACCACACATAGTGGACTTATTCGGTCTCAGTCAGTGACGTATGCATCCTTTGGTTGGTCACTGTGCACGCTAGCCATACCGTGCCACTGATTGTTGAAGGTCTTTGTACTTGCTAGTTGATAACTAGTGTTCCCAACCCATTGTTTTCCCCTCTGACCATTTGTGACTCATGTTATGTGTTTTCAACGTTGCCCACATACTGTGAAATTCTTTTGGTCATGGTTTGTGACATATGCATACTTTGGTTGGTTACTGTGCATTGAAGCCACATTATGCCACTACATATTGAAGGCATTTGTACTTTCTATTCAAGAGCTAGTAATCACAAACCATTACCCTCCACCCTGACCATTTGTGACCCGTGTTATGACTTGTAAACGTTTACCACACTTAGTGACAGTACTTGGTCATGGTCAGTGACATATGCCTACTTTGGTTGGTCATCGTGCATGGCCTCCACACCGTGCCACAACGTATTGAAGCCCCTTGTGCTTGCAATGTGATACTTGGTGTTCCCAAACCATTGTTTCCCCCTCTGACCATTTGTGACTCGTATTCTGAGTTGTCAACGATGACCACACACAGCGGAATTCTTTGGTCAAAGGCAGTACATATGCCTACTTTGGTCGGTCATTGTGCATGGTAGCCACACCGTTCCACTACTTTTTCAAAGGCTTTGCACTTGCTAGTCCATAAACAGCAAAAGGTTTGTCCCTTTGACACCAGGTCGGTTTTTGTTGATTTGTTACGCGTAGGTGCCTTCACTGGAATACTCCCTCCCACCCCCCTAGAGGGATGTTCCGTGGACGACCTGGAGGACAGATTTGCGACCGCATTATGACACACCCCTACCCCCTCCCCCCCACGGCTTAGGCTCGAAGGTAGAGTTGAGGTATCACAACACGCCCCCCACCCGCTAGGTCGCAAGCCTATTCTATATTGCGCGTACGAGGATTAAAACCTAGGACCTATCGCTCCAGAATCTAGCTCTATAAGCACTAAGCCAACTCGCACGGTGTTCATATGATATCCAAATGACATTATAAGGGTTCCTATGGGTAAAGGGCATAAAATGAGGGGGTGTAATATTAGAGGGTAGTTTTCAAAATTATGATTGATAACAAAGTTAGCTTATTGATAAAAAATTGCCGTAGACGGAATTTCAAAATTTGCAGATTTGAGCTTGAATAACCTCTCAACCATTGCTCCGAATGACAAGTCGTAAGAAGGAAAGTTGACAACACACAGTGAAACTCTTTTTATGATATTCACTGACACAATAATGCTTTGTTTGGTCATTGTGCATGGTTGCCACACCGTGCCACCACTTATCGAAGGTCTTTGTACTTGCTAGTCGATACCAAGTATTCCCAAACCATTGTTTCTCCCTCTGTCCATTTTTTACTTGTATTATGAGTTGTGAATGTTGACCACACACACGAAACCTCTTTGGTCATGAGCACTGATGTATGCCTACTTGGGTAGGTCATTGTGCACGATAGCCCCACCGTGCCAATACATACAAAAGATATTTGTACTTGCTAGAAGATACATAGCGTTCTGAAACCATTGTTTCCCCTTCTAACCATTTGTGACTCGTGTTATGCATTTTCAACGTTGACCACATGAAGTGAAATGTGTTGGTCATGGTTAGTGACATATGCATACTGTGGTTGGTCACTGTGCATTGAAGCCACATCGTGCCACTACATATTGAAGGTATTTGTACTTGCTAGTCGATAACTAGTATTCGCAAACCATTACCGTCTGCCCTGCCCATTTGTGACTCGTGTTACATTGTGTCAAAGTTACCACACTTAGTGACATTATTTGGTCATGGTCAGTGACATATGCCTACTTTGGTTGGTCATCGTGCATGGTCTCCACACTGTGCCACAGCGTATTGAAGTCCTTTGTGCTTGCTATTTGATACTTGGTGTTCCCAAACCATTGTTTTCCCCTCTGCCCGTTTGTGACTTGTATTATGAGTTGTCAATGTTGACCACACACAGCGGTTTACTTTGGTCAAAGGCAGTACATATGCCTACTTTGGTCGGTCATTGTGCATGGTAGCCACACTGTGCTACTACTGAATGAAGGTCGTTGTACTTGGTACTTGAGAACCAATATTCGCATAGCATTGTTTCCTCTCCTGACCGTTTGTGACTCGTGTTATGGTTGGTCAACGTTGACCACCCATATTGAAATTCTCTGGACATCATCTCACATATGCCTAGTTTGGTTGTTCGGTGTGCATATTAGCCACACCGTGCCACTACGTATTTAAGTTCTTTGTCCTTTCTAGTCGATACATAGTCTTCCCAAACCATTGTCTCTCCCTCTGACCATTTCTGACTCGTGTTATGAGTTGTCAATATTGACCACACATATTGGACTTCTTCGGTCGTATTCTGTGACTTCTGCATCCTTTGGTTGGTCATTCTTCACGCTAGCCATACCGTGCCACTACTTGTTGAAGGTCTTTGGACTTGCTAGTTGATAACTAGTGTTCCCAACCCATTGTTTTCCCCTCTGACCATTTATGAATCGTGTTATGCCTTTTCAACGTTTACCACATGAAGTGAAATTTGTTGGTCATGGTTCGTGACATATGCATACTTTGGTTGGTCACTGTGCATTGATGCCACATTGTCCCACTACATATTGAAGGTATTTGTACTTGCTAGTCAATAACTAGTATTCACAAACCATTATCTTCCACTCTGACCATTTGTGACTCGTGTTATGAGTTGTCAAAGTTTACCACACTTAGTGACATTATTTGGTCATGGTCAGTGACATATGCCTACTTTGGTTGGTCATCGTGCATGGCCTCCACACTGTGCCACAACGTATTGAAGCCCCTTGTGCTTGCTATTTGATACTTGGTGTTCCCAAACCATTATTTCCCCCTCTGACCATTTGTGACTCGTATTATGAGTTTTCAACGTTGACCACACACAGCGGATTTCTTTGGTCAAAGGCAGTACATATGCCTACTTTGGTCAGTCATTGTGCATGGTAGCCACACCTTGCTACTACTGACTGAAGGTCGTTGTACTTGGTAGTTGAGAACCGATATTTCCATAGCATTATTTCATCTCCCGACCGTTTGTGACTCGAGTTATGGTTGGTCAACGTTGACCACCCATATTGAAATTCTCTGGACATCATCTGACATATGCCTAGTCTGGTTGTTTGGTGTGCATATTAGCCACACTGTGCCACTGCGTGTTGAAGTTATTTGTCCTTTCTANATAGGCTTCTTAAACCATTGTCTCTCCCTCCGACCATTTGTCACTCGTGTTACGAGTTGTCAATGTTGACCACACATAGTGGACTTATTCGGTCTCAGTCAGTGATGTATGCATCCTTTGGTTGGTCACAGTGCACGCTAGCCATACCGTGCCACTGCTTGTTGAAGGTCTTTGTACTTTCTAGTTGATAACTAGTGTTCCCAGACCATTGTTTTCCCCTTTGAACATTTGTGACTCATGTTATGTGTTTTCAACGTTGACCACACACTGTGAAATTCTTTTGGTCATGGTTTGTGACATATGCATACTTTGGTTGGTCACTGTGCATTGAAGCCACATTGTGCCACTACATATTGAAGGTGTTTGTACTTGCTATTCGATAACTAGTAATCACAAACCATTACCTTCCACCCTGACCATTTGTGATCCATGTTATGAGTTGTCAAAGTTTACCACACTTAGTGACAGTACTTGGTCATGGTCAGTGACATATGCCTACTTTGGTTGGTCATCGTGCATGGCCTCCACACTGTGCCACACTCCAATGAAGCCCCTTGTGCTTGCTATTTGATACTTGGTGTTACCAAACCATTATTTCCCCCTCTGACCATTTGTGACTCGTATTATGAGTTGTCAACGTTGACCACACACAGCGGATTTCTTTGGTCAAAGGCAGCACATATGCCTACTTTGGTCGGTCATTGTGCATGGTAGCCACACCGTGCTACAGCTGACTGAAGGTCGTTGTACTTGGTAGTTGAGAACCGATATTCCCATGGCATTGTTTC
>SZWC01011211.1:68397-88220 GCA_023375785.1 Penium margaritaceum | reverse complement strand
TGTCTGTAGGGTCAGTTCCCTTCATTAGGTCAGCAGCACCTAGTCATTCCTGTCTGAGATACCAAGCTGAGGAGGACGAGATTTGTTCCCAGATCAGTCCGTAGGAGACTTACGTTGCTACCATTCAAGAGATACTTTCTGGCGATATCCCTCCACCACAGGATGCACCAGGTTACATCTTCACTAGGGACATGGGGAGGAGCGATTACATACAGATGTCTAGAGAGTGTGAGCTGAGGGATGCAGAGGAGTGGTTGCGTGCACTATAGGACACATTGACCGAGATGCTCGCTGAGGGTTGTAGTGGACACAGCCCAGATGGTTCTGATTCCAGTTCCATGGCCCCCTCGGATAGCGCCTCATAGGATAGGGACCCTGATGTAATGAGCAGTGACGACACCTCTGACAGCCTTGGGACATTCCTCAGCTCACCCCCATCCTTCTCCTCTGCAACTAGACCATCCCTCTTCACCTCCGAGCCTTACACTCCTCCCACCTCAAAGGTTGTCCCGCTTCTACATCCATCAGATGACCATCTGTCTCAGTCCCTGGACATTTTGTGACATGTTGCTTTAGGAGACATGACACCTGTAGCCACTCAGCTTCGAGCAGCAAAGATGGAGGTGGTTGTGCTCCGTAGAGTGGTTGACTCCTTGTCCACCACTTAAAGTGAGGTGATGGCGGTGCTCGAGGATGTAGAGTTTGAGCTTCACACTGTTACTCAGGAGGATCATGTCGATCTACGTCTTCGTGCCTCTCGTCTCCAAGGTGAGTTGGTCACAGCGCAGGGGTACCTGTGCTCATTAGAGTGTGAAGTTTCTACACCGCCTAAAGTGACGAGCTCTACACACATAGACCCGGCTTCATCCTCACCCTCCGTCCCAGGAGCACTCACTATCATCCTCTCCTCACACATAGTACCAAAATCTGCTGGCACTTCTGTCTGCTCCCTCATGTGAGGGCTCAAGCCTCTCCCTCCTCCCCTGACCATCAAGCATTTGGCAATGTCTTCTTCATCCCTACACCCTCTGAGTCTGATCGGAGTGAGATCCTTGAACCTGCCAGCTCGGATCTCTGGTAGCCTCCATGAGTGTGAGGTGAGACTGACTTACCCTTCTCACACTACTCCGGAGCTGGTGAGTGACAGGTGTTGGAAAGTGTATGAATGAGTTGTGAAGATGGTAGTTATTTCAGCCTCATCCTCCTTTCCATACTGACGTTTTCACATCCAGAGCCACTGTCAGGTCTAGCCATTGTTGGATTGTTCTCCCAGGATCGCTCGAGCCACGGGGGACTTACTATTCTCTGTAGGAGACAGTTTTGTAGCCTCCTGCGTGCAGGGGGAGCATACTTATCTGGACACAGCGGTGTTTGGGTTCATGTTCCCAGGATTCTCTCATTGAAGGAAAGTGTATTTGTCTTCCAAACTCGTACCCTTGCTGACAGCTCTTACAGCCCAGGGGAGTACTGGTGTATGGGCTTTGAGATGTCATGTAGTCTTGTATAGAGGGAGCCTCTTGGCTTGTGCTGATGGTTCTCCAGTGGCTACCTTACTCCCTCTCTGATACGTATGGTGCATTCTAGCAGCTTAGTTCACACAAACATGTTTGGTAGAGTTTTCTCGGTGGTCGAGACCCAAGTACTTGGTGGTTTATACCGGTACCTCGGGAGACCCCATAGAAATACACCGCATAGTCTCTGACAGGTGGTACACTCTCTCTGTGGTCGAGATCCGGGTACACGGTGGTTTGTACCAGTACCTCGGGAGACCCCATAGAAATACACCGCATAGTCTCTGACAGGTGGTACACTCTCTCTGTGGTCGAGATCCGGGTACACGGTGGTTTGTACCAGTACCTCGGGAGACCCTGTACAGATTGGTCTAGTCTTTGTGACCCTTTGACAGACGTGTAATTTGCGTGTCGGTGAGACCTGGACACCCGGTGTCTCAGTGTTTGTTTGCAGACTACAAACATGTGGTGACCTCTGGCCTTGCTGCACACTCACCTCACCGATGTAGGTGATTGATGATGGAGGGACGCCGATGCCGGTGTCACAACAGCTGTGGTAATGGCCCGGGGTTGTGGGCAAAGAGGCAACGCCAACAAGTTCTCATGGAAAAGACCTCTTACATGCTTATCATGATTTACTGTAGAGACTAGGTTTCCTAGTGCTAGGTTATGTGGGTGTAGCCGGGTTGTTGTTCGTAGGTTGCAAACTGATGCGTGTGTGTGAGTTTTATTGGCGTAGCAGGCACCGGTTCGGTGCCTTGGTGGGCACGAGGTGCGATCGATGGCAAGCTCGCTGCTTGCCCGCTTGCACTCTCACTCACGCTATACCTAATACCACGTCGTAATCTTACCTCTAAACCTGCACATCCATGGCCGCTTGATTCCCCCTCTTGCACTCGTGCTTATCTCCCTCACTCCCATATTGGGCGCTCCTACCTACTGGTATCAGAGCAGCTGAGGGAGAGAGAGCTGCCGCGCTAGTGCTCACGATCCATGAGTCCTAGCGGCGTCTCTTCACCGTCACCGTCCTCGCTTCCGCCGGCGTTCTACCACACCATTGGCCACCTCACAGCAGGTTATCCTACAGTGGTAAGCACTCCTCACCATGAAATACACCCGTGCAGCCCTCTTGGCTGCGCATTGTGCTGCAGCAGCCATGTGGAGAGTAGCCCATGTGCGGGCTCTTTCCTTAAACTCTCAGGCTGCAGTGGCTATAGCACCAACAGCGATTGTAGCGGCAATCTCGCAACCACAGTTACTACGTCATTGACGGCATCTGCAGCCGCAACCGCAGCCAACACAACCGAAGTTGCGACGGAAGCAGTGGCTGCAACTGCAGCAGTCACGTCGTCAGCAAGAGTTGCGGTTGTTTCTTACGTTGCAGCCTTCCTCACAGGTGTGTTGTCTCCATCAGTGGCAGCAACTGTATCTTAGCTGCAGCCGTACTCACAACTACCGTGATGCCACATCAGCCGGTGCTGCCGTGGCTTGCAGCACAGTCGCAACGTCCACATTGTGGCTGCACACTTTATCGGCAGCTGCAACATCAGCATCATCATCAGTAGAGCAGATGCGGCCATCATCACCACCGTCGCATCAACAACCGTAGTTGCAGCCGAGCCTTTTTTGCGGATGCGCAGGCCGTAGCTACAACAGTTGTGGTTGCTTGGCTGCGTACACACCGCCGTAGGCATGAGCATAACCACATCAGTGTCGGTGCAGACACACCACCACAACCACAACCGTGATAGTAAAAGCTACATCCGTAGCCACAGCAGTCACTAGCAGCTGCCGAATGCATGCACTTTGCAGCAGCCGTATCAGCTGATGCCCTACAACGTCACCTTCTCTATGATGCCACGACAGTGGTGCTGTAGCTGTCACACTATCACATTGTGACATCCCCGGCGCATTCTCTTCTGGTGGCTACTACACGGGGGGGGNGGGGGTATCGCATCGTCATGAACGTCGTCGCAGAGGCATAAGCAGCGACCAGGCGTCCAAGTCTGCCTCAGCACCGTTTGCGCAGGCTCCACGTCGTTGCCCAGTAAGCGTCTCCCCAACCCCTTCATCTAGGGAGGATCTTCAGCAGCACGATGGCCCAGAGGTCACTGCTGCTCAGCTCTATGCAGCATTGACACAGGACGTCGTCAGCCTTGTGGGTGCCCTCACCCGCACGACGTCCGCTATCATAGATGCCGCTGCAGCAACCGCAACCACGTTTTCAGCAGCCACTAGAGCTTCGCGCGCTCCCGTCGCTACCTCTGAAGGGCGTGCTACTGAGGCGTACACTCAGGCTGCAATCGTCGTTGGCCCCATTGCTGCCGTTGCCGCTGACATAGGAACTCAGATCTCCGCAGCAGCATCGGCCATTGCATGAGCAACAGCTTCAGCTGCATCTGTTGTAGCTGCCGCCGCAGAGTCCATCCGCGCTTCTACTTCAGCCGTTGTCGTCTTCAAAACGTCTGCACCATCTGCTGGCTCCAGCTTTGTCACTGCGACAGTTTCCATTGCGGTCATCTTCACCACGCTCGGTGCTGCCTTCACCACTGGTACCCTCGTCCTAGTGGTCCCTGTCGCGTCTACCATCTCTATCCTCTCTGCGGCCTCCACCACTGTAGTCCCTCCTCTCCTTTCTTTGCTGTGTCACCCGTCTCCCACGGGCAGTACCTGACTTGCCCTCTTTTCCTCCTGTGCTTTCCTGCATTCTCTCCTTCCTCTCTCTAAGGTGGCTTGTCCTGTCCCACTCGAGATGGACTGTCTTGTAGCACTCAGATACCTGCCTAAGGCATACCCACTTTCTCCACGCCCACTGGGGCTGGGAAAACTCTGCCGAAATCTGTCCGGCAGATTTCCCCCATCGTCAACATGCCTAGTGACGACGACTCAGTCATTGTGGCTCTTCAGCGCCAGCTGGCCCTCGCACGCGAGGCCCAGCAGGAGGCTGAAGACTGTCTCAAACTGGTGGAAGACAATCGTGTCGCCTTTGTTGATGAGGTCGCTACTATGGTCTTGTGTTGCCTCTATGCCGCTGTCCCGCTTATTGGCGCCAATGTCAATCCAACAGCTAGCACGCCCTCTCCCTCTAGTCCTTCTACCACTACACAAACTGGCGTCTCTCCTGTTGATGCACCACCTGCCACGCCCCGCCAGCATGATTTCTTCTCTCAGCCACCTTCTCTCACCTCTGGACTCGCCTTTTCTTCCAGGGATATGCGCTTCAGCGCCTGGGCTCAAGGAGAGTAGCTGTAGGATTATTAATCCCCTGTTGTTCCTCCCTTCACTCGTTACTGCCGAGTCCACCAGTGTTGTTCGCGCTCTTATCGTTGCTGCACCTCAGTCCCTGATTGATGATGTTAGCACATTCGTTGCTGACCTTGTTGTTCAGCGCCTGGCTGACCCTGCTGATGCATATACCATGCTGCACGAGTTATGGTTAATCACCCTAAATTCATACACCCCATAACTGGTGTATCAAAAAGTGTACTCCTATATGCAAACTTTTTTCAAAAAATATCAACATAGATTCATGCAACTAGCGCCCAGAAAGGCATTCATTGTATAAGATTTTAGTTATTATGGATCATATGTACTACGTATCAGTTTTTGGTAGAAGAACGTGTTCACCGATATGAACACTTCCCAATACACTTGTCGATTCACAGTTTCCTGGGTGAGGTGATTGGTCATAGATGTGTTGCACCGTCGTACCGTTGTCACTAGTCAGGCCGCTCAGAGTGTATTAACCGTCCAGTTTAACACACTTCTCATGCGTGCTGATGAGACCGCCGATGCCTATTGGGCTCGGGGTCTCAAGATCCTCCGCGAGCTCGGTGATGTAGCGCCTAGTCAGCTCTCGTTCGTACTGACCATGGTCAATGGCCTTATTCCGGAGCTGTCTGACCTCCTCCGCGACTTCAAGGCAGGTGAACTGTAGCACCTTGCCTCGCAGCCTGTCCCGCCGAGGTCTCTGCCTGGGGTTGGTACCCTCTAGGACTTTGCCTCAGAACACCTTGCTGCATGGTGGACAAGTCTTCAGAACAAGCGCCTCCATCGCACTGCAGTCACAGGTGTTGCCATGTCCTCCCTCTAAGTCCACGTCCGCTCACCCCCTTGACCGTGTCCATGGGGATGTCATGGGGTCGTTGCCTCATGACCTCCTTGGCAACGTTGGTCGCTACGTCTTGTGTCTCGCCGATGATATTTCCCGTTTTTGCTGGGTGTTTACCCTTCGTCATAAGAACGACGTTTTCTCCATCGTTAAGTCCTAGCTTGTCCAGGCAGAAGGCGCCTGTCAAATATTGCTTTGCGTCTTTCTCAACGACCGTGGCGGCGAGTTCCTTGGCCCGACCGCTCGTCTCCTCGAATCACATCGGACGTGTCTGGAGACCTCTGCTCCCTACACACCCCAGCAGAACAATGTCTCCGAGCATTGGAATCGGACCCTCGCTGATGGTGTTTACACCCTCTTGTCCGAGTCTGTTCTGCCCCCGGTCTTTGCCTTTGAGGCCATGAGCTATATTATGTGGGTCTAGAGCCGTGGTCCCCACGGTCCCCATCCCCGCACTGTCACACCCTTTGAGTGCTGGCATGGGCAGCGTGCCGGCCTTCGTCTCGCCCGGGTTTGGGATAGTATTTTCTCCGTCTGGCTTCCCGAGGATGTGCGTGACGGCAAACTCTCCCCCTGCGGTCGCTTGTATCCCTTTCTTGGCGTGTCCACCCAGTCCAAAGCCTGGCGATTCTGGGACCCTGTCTGGCAGCGTGTGATTGAGTCACGGGAAACTCCGATTTTTTCGTCCGTCTTCCTTCGTGACCTCAGTCGTCTATCCCCAACCTCCTCCCTTCTGCCTCTCTCTCGGCTAGGTGAAAATGTTGGTCTTGGCGTTCCTACTGCTGGACCATAGCTCTCACCCTCAGGAAAATCCTCGTCGTCCAGGCACACTCCCATTTTGCCTGCCTCCCCCAACAACTCCTCTGATTGCCCGTCCTCTCCTGTCACAGACCCTGTCCAGTCCTCTCCTACTACTTTGTCTAGTCCAGTCACACCGTCGGTGACCTCCTCACCTGTTCCTTCTTCTCGTCCAAGCACTCTGTTGGTGATCTCTTCATCTGTCACTTCTCCAGCCCATGTGACTGAGGCGCCCCCTCCAATCACCACTGGTCCTGCCTTGGATCTCTCCTTTCGTCCAGGACGGGCGCCTCCGCACACTCCTTTCTTGCTCTAGTGCCTCCACAGTCCCTGCACGCCCTCCTCCGTCTCAGACCTCTCCTGCTCTTTCTCCTGGCATGGACGCATTGGGCCTGGCCACTGGGGTCGTCCACCCCAGTTCTGCTCTTGGTTATGCACTCCTTGCCTCATAGCATGCATAGGCCTTGGAAGCTGTTGTCTTGAGTAGCGTGGCGGAATGTCACACCTCGTCAGCCACCTTGGTCTTGCCTCATGAACCCACCACAGTTCGTCAAGCATGTACAATCTCTGATTCTCAGTAGTGGGAGGTTGCAATGTGTGTTGAGCTTAACGCTCTTGACAATCATGCGGTCTACGGGTTGGTCGACATGCCGCCTGGACGCAAGGCCATCGATGCTCGTTGGGTTTTCCGAAAAAAGTACAAACCCAACGGTGCACTTGACAAATACCCTGCTTAACTTGGATTTCGTTCACTGAGCAGTTCCATAATTTTTTCGTTCAAGTTTTTACACCTTTGAAATTATTTAGGGTACATGAGTAATTCAATTATTGTTTTGGGTACAACGGTCGCAGTACTCTCAGCGATCGTTGATCGATGACAGTGCGCAAGGGTCTATGCACCCAAAACAATAATTTGCACCCGCGTACATGAGTAATTCAATTATTGTTCAAGTACGGTCACTGAGTACCCAAATCCCAAAACAATAATTGAATTACTCATGTACGTGGGTGCAACGGTCACTAAACAATGGTTGCTCACTCGTTTAAGCGACAAACAAGTGCCGCGTGAAAAAAAAAACGTATTGGGGTCATACACGGTTGAAAGCAAAAATAGTAAAATAATGTTCTAAACCTTGATTTCACCATTTTCATAAATGGAATTTATTATTGGGAATTTTTTTAATTCAACGAGAGAACACTTTCAACAAGTTTCAATGCTAGAAAACTTGTTAATAGCAAAATCCAAGTTAAGTAGGGTACAAGGGGACGCTCACAGCAAAAGGGTTCTCCCAAGTCCCGGCCGTTGACTTTGATGAAACTTTTGCACCGGTCGGATGCTACACCACAGCCAGGGCGCTGTTGAGTCTTGTTGCCCATCACGATTGGGAACTCGAACAGATGAACGTCAACAACGCATTCTTTTACGGCTAGTTGGACAAGGAGATCTACATGGTCCAGCCTCTTGGCTTCTCTGACGGCACTGACCGAGTCTGGCGGCTGCAAAAGACCCTCTACGACATGAAGCAGTCACAACGGTGCTAGAACCAAGAGATCACGACCACCCACGAGAAAGGGGGGTATCGTCACAACACGGTGGATCTGTCTCTCTTCGTCACTCCACCTTCTATTCCTTTTGTGGCTGTCCTCGTCTACGTGGATGACCTGCTGATAGCTTCGCCCAGTCAGGATGTTGTTAAGGCGGTGAAAACACTCTTTGAGGCCACGTGCAAAATAAATGACCTAGGACCTGTGCGCTGTTGGTTTTCGCGCATCTCTCATTGTACTCTGTTCTGTCCTCCCGGCTTGTGTACATCGGCGTACAGATGACTGACGGCGAGACTCGACGCTGTTGGAGTGTCGCTCGGTGGAGCCAACGCGCGCTGAGGTCCGCGCACCGTCCGCTGGAGCCTCCTTCCTCCGACGATGCACTCAGCTCCATCGGCAGGCCTCCTCGGCGGTCGGGCCGCCGGCGGTCCCTGCCACTACAGATGCTATTTCCATGCATCCAGCTCTGTTTCTGGTTGTGGCATTACGTCTGCATCATCATGCTATGCCTAGGGTACATGTCTCCTGCTGTGTGGCCCTGCTTGGCGTCACTGACTGTCGTAGGCACTGCCCGTCACAGTGCATCGTGATGGATGCGACAGGCTGACGCAACTAGGACAACAAACGACGCAGCCACACACTCTCACACGCGCCTGAGCCAAGAGCCACGTACTCAGCCTCAGCATTGCTGCGTGCAATGCACCCCTGCTTGCCACTGCGCCAGGACACAGCTGTGCCGCCAATCAGAAAGGTCCAGCCTGTACGACTCTTACCGTCCGGACTGCCGGCCCCGTCACTGTCAGTGTATCCCACCGCGAACACAGACGGCTGACGGCGGAATATGAGACCTCGCCAAGGAGTCGAGACGACATAGCGCAGTACTCGGATCGCGGCCTCGTAGTGGAGGTGACGCGGCTCCTGAGAAAACTGGGCCAGGAGGTTGACGCCGAACGCGATGTCTGGGCGCGTCGTCGTTGCCAGGGACATCAGTGACCCGATGACTCGCAAGTACGTGGTCACGTCAACTGGCTCCCCCACAACAGCTGGGTCAGGACTCTTCAGCTTCACCTGGCCATCGGGTGACATGGGTGAGGATGCGCTTGGCACGAGTGGCAGGTCCTCCGCAAAGCGGGTGGACAGAGTCTGCACATAGGCGGCCTAGTGGATGTGCAGGACGCCCTTGGAGCGATCATGCTCGAGCTCCATGTCCAGGAAGACTCTGGCAGATCCGAGATCCTTCATCTGGTAGGCGGCGTGAAGTAATTCCTTGACACGCTGGATGGCAGCCGTGTCTGGCGACGCAATGAGAAGATCGTTGACGTCAACCAGAACAACGGCAAAAGTCTGGCCTCGCGGACTGACAAACAGTGCGGGGTCAGCGGTGCTGCGCTGGAGCCCGCCCTGAAGGAGCGTGCTGCTGATTTCTTGGTTCTAGCACCGAGGCGACTGCTTCAGGCCATAGAGGGCCTTACGCAATTGCTAGACTCTCCCAGTGCTGTCGTCGAAGCCTGGGGGCTGCACCATGTAAAGCTCCTCACCCTCTAGTGAGCCATGGAGAAACGTGTTGCTCACATCCATGTGATGCAGCTCTCACCCATGCTGGGCGACCAAGCTAAAGAGCGCCTGGCTAGTGGAGAACCGGCCAACTGGGGCAAAGATCTGGTCGTAGTCGACCCCAGGAATCTGGGCAAACCCCTTGGCTGTAAGGCAAGCCTTGTACTTGTCCAAGGACCCGTCGGGTTTCCACTTGCGCCGAAAAATCCACTAGGCGCCGATGGAATTCCGACCTGGAGGAAGGTCGACGAGGTCGTACACATGGTGCTGTCGGATAGCAACGAGCTCATCGGCGCAGGCCGCGTCTCAGTGTGCGGCCTCAAGAGAGGCTTGTGCCTCGCGCAAGGTGGCTGGGTCCTCCGGGCGTGCTGTGGAACCGACTGAGAGAGCGTGTGCATCTTGAGCCCCTGGTGGGATGCGCGCGAGTGCAGCCACGACAGCGTGCCGATGCTCGTGATGAAGCATGGCGTAGCCCAATGCGGAGCCCGGATGAAGGTCTCCAATGATGGCCGAGGTGGTCAAGCCAAGGGTCTTGGTGCCAGGGTCCCCACTCACGACCGTGGGAGTGGAGGAGACACGTGGAGCCATAGGGGGGTCGAGGCGCCACGGAGCGTGGTGCGACGGTCTGCGTGCTCACCGACGGTCTGGTTCGGAGGCTGCCACCTGGGCCACGTGTGTAGCGTGGCAGGGCAGGAGATGGCACTGAGTCCGACGAGCTAATGGAGGCAGACGGGGTTGCTGGTCCGGAGGGACCCGCGGATGCAACCGGGGCAGCTGGCCCGGATGGGCCAGCGGACGCGACTGGAGCTGCTGGCCCGTAAGGGCTAGCGGACACAACTGGAGCTGCCGGTCCAGAGGGACCAGCAGACACGATAGGGGCTGCCGGCCCTGAGGGACCGAAGGACAGGACTGGGGATGCCGGCCCGGAGGGACCAGCGGACGCAACTGGGGCTACTGGCCCGGAGGGACTGGCGGGCGCGACTGGGGCTGCTGGCCCGGAGGGGCCAGCGGACGCATCTGGGATTGCCGGCTCGGAGAGACCAGCGGACACGACTGGGGCCGTGGGCCCGGAGGGGCCGGCGGACGCGACTGGGGCTACCGGCTCAGAGGGACCAGTGGACACGACTGGGGCTGTCGGCTCAGAGGGACCAACGGACGCGACTGGGGCTGTTGGCCCGGAGGGACAAGCGGACGCGACTAGGGCTGCCGGCTCAGAGGGACTGGGGGATGTGTCACCCGGAAGCGACAGGACGGAGGACGGACTCACTCCCCCGCGCGATGGGATAGACACGGACGAGCCGGAGCGAATGAGGTCACGAGAAAACAGGTCCTCGAAGAACAGGGCATCCCGGGACTCGACGATGCAGCGCCGGGAGGGATCCCAGAAGCGCCAGGCCTTGGACTGACGAGAGACACCGAGGAAGGTGCAGGGACGTCTGCAGGGGGTGAGCTTGCCACCTTGCTGCGGGGCGGGCAGCCACACCACGGCCACGGAGCCCCAGACGCGAGCGGGGTGGAGGTCAGCGCGCTGACCGCACCAATGCTGGTAAGGCGTGGGCTGGCGGGGAAGGGGACCGTGGGGAATCCGGTTCCAAACCCAGGTCATGTAGGCCATGGCTTCAAAGTAGAAGCCATCGGTGAGACCGGACTCGACCCACATGGTGCGGACGGCGTCGGCCATGGTACGGTTCCACTGTTTGAAGACACCGTTCTGGACGGGCGTGTAGGGAGCGGATGTCTCATGGTGGATGCCGCGTGAGACGAGAAAGGTTGTGGCCTCACCCATGTTCTCACCACCGCGATCGGAGCGAAAGCGGCGAAGAGAGCGGCCACACTCGCGCTCTGCAAGGACCGGCCAGTCCTGGATGGTACGGGCGACATCGCTCTTCTGCCAAAGGCAGAAGACCCAGTGGTAGCGAGAGTAGTCGTCAGTGAGGGTGAGGACATAGCGGCCGTGCTTGCTGACGGACTCGGTGGGGAGAGGGCCCATGACGTCCGAATGAACAATGTCAAGAGGGATGGACGCACGAGAGGAAGACAAAGGGTACGTGGACCGGTGCATCTTCCCCTGAGCACAATCAATGCACTCAATAGGGCACGGGAAGGGGAAAGTCTCCGGGTCAAGGCCCTTGGCCGGCTGGGTGCGGAGTATGCTGTCTACGGTGGCAGAGTGGACGTGGCAAAGGCGGTGGTGCAAGAGGCGAGTGTGTGAAGGAGAAAGTGTCCTGGTAACAAACACATGGCCTGTGGCGGCCGACGGGGAGGAGACAGAAGGGGAGGAGGAGAGACGGGGCACATGCCACAGGTTGCCACAGGCGGTGGCGTGTAGTACGACGAGACCAGACGGACGCAGCGACACAGTGTCAACACCACGCGAGTGCACAACATCCATGCTCATGCGGTCAAGTGCAGGGACAGGAGGCTGAGCTCGAGACTAGGGACGAAGAGGACATTAGTCAGAAAGACGTCACCGGCAGGACCACGGAAATGAACAACGCCAACACCACGGAGAGGCAACACCTGTCCGAAGCCCGTCCGGACACCGGAGACATCACCTACAGGACCGAGCATACTGAAGGCCTCACAAGAGGCCGTCATGTGATGCGTGGCCCCGGAGTCGATGATCCAGGTGTCAGCGGGGTCCTGGACCGGGGTCGCCAGATCGCTAATGGTCACATGGCAGCAAGCAAAGAACGCGGACGCAGTGGAAGGAGGCGCGAACCGGGACTGCCAATCGTCAAGCCACGCAACGTCGTCATAGGAAGGGGTAGAGGAGACCACGGGAGACGAGGAGACAGACGAGGAAGCGGGACCGACTAGAGTTCAGTCTCAGTCATGCAAGGCAGGGCAGGAGAGCAAGAGGTGATGCAACTCGCACTTCCCTGGGGAGGAGGGCGCGTCAGGTCGAGCTGGAGCGCGATGAACTGCTCCAGCTGAATCTCAGGGGAGGACGGCCCAGGAGTGTAGACCGAGTGCGGAGTGACGGCATCGGAGCCCGGGTAAGGGAGGGACAGTGCCGGTGACGGGAACGGAGGTGCCGACGGCTGTGGATAGTACTGGTACGGCGCGGGTGTCTGCGGGACGGGCGGAGCTGTCGGAGTGGCAGAGCTGCTGGACGAGGTCGAAGTGTCAGGGCCAGCAGCAGCGACGGCGCCAGAGGCGAGACGGCGCTCCCGCTGGCAACGCATGGTGGCAATGACGCGCGCCTCGTCCGTCGGGAGAGGACACGTGTACCACCCGTGTCCGGACTGGCCATAGTTGTGGCAGACCGAGCCACCACCGCTGGACCCGGCCGACGGCTGCTGCTGCTGCTGATGCGACGGACCCTTGCCTTTCTTGTTTCGGCTCTTCTTCTTCTTCCGTGAGGACGATGAGGTAGCGGCGGCGGGGGAAGCGACCGCCACGAAGGCGACGGCAGGGAAGGCGAGGGCAGGGGATGCAAGAGCCTCCGTGCGATGGAGCTGGGACTCCAGACGAGCTTCCTCAATGCGGAGGAAGAGCTCGTATGNAGCGACGGCGCCAGAGGCGAGACGGCGCTCCCGCTGGCAACGCATGGTGGCAATGACGCGCGCCTCGTCCGTCGGGAGAGGACACGTGTACCACCCGTGTCCGGACTGGCCATAGTTGTGGCAGACCGAGCCACCACCGCTGGACCCGGCCGACGGCTGCTGCTGCTGCTGATGCGACGGACCCTTGCCTTTCTTGTTTCGGCTCTTCTTCTTCTTCCGTGAGGACGATGAGGTAGCGGCGGCGGGGGAAGCGACCGCCACGAAGGCGACGGCAGGGGAGGCGAGGGCATGGGATGCAAGAGCCTCCGTGCGATGGAGCTGGGACTCCAGACGAGCTTCCTCAATGCGGAGGAAGAGCTCGTATGCCCAGGGCATGAGGGTGCTCTGGGTTGCCATGGTGGAGAGGACGTCCTGGGGATAGTGCACGAAGACGTCCAAGTACGCGCTGGTGGCGCCGCGCTTGCTGCTGGGGAGCGCGGATAGGGGGGTGGGGCAGATTTACCGAGATGAAGAAGGATGTCCTCCGCCCGCTGCCAGTAGGAAGTGACCGTTTCGGTCTCCCCCATGTGTAGGGAGTTGAACTCCCGGAGCAGACGGCTGATCTCAACGTCGTAGGACAGGCGTTGGGGCCGGGTGAGGACGTGCCATGCGGCTATAGGGTCTGGGATGGCGCCAACGGTGAAGTCGCCGAGGAAAGGCTCTGGGGCCAGGCGGGAAGCTGGAGGGGTGACTGGGACGAGGGCACGGACGGCGCGACCAGCGTCAGCTGGTCGACCTGAGTGGGGTCATAAGGGAGGGTGTAGTATGCCCAGAGGCCCTCCCCTTGCGCCCAGATCCGGAAGCTGAGCTCCTAGCTCCGGAACTGCTCGCCGGCCTGAAGCGGTGGCGACGGGGTCTCAAAGTCCTTCTGCCTGCGGCCGGCGCCCAGAGTGGGGCCAAGGACGGAGGTCACTGTCTGTTTCTGGCGCTGAGTCCACTATTGTGCCAAGTAGTACATGGCAGCAGACACCGCTGGACTGGCGTGCCCTGGAGGGATGAACGATGGCGGCGCACTAGTGGCATTCTGGGAGGCTAATGGTTATAGCGCTGCAAACTACTGCGTCAAGGCGGCAAGCTGTTGCTGAAGAGTAGCGAGGGGGTCAGGGTTGCCGCCAACGACACCACTGGGCTGCAGCTGCTGCTGCTGCTGCTCGAGCTGCTGCTGTTGCCGCTGTTGCTGCTGCTGCTACTCCTGCTGCTGCTGCTACTACTGCTGCAATCGCTGCAAGAAAGGGGGGCTGGGGGTCCCCCCAACAGAGGAGGACCCCTCCCCACTGGGGCTACCAGCCATGATTTGGTGTCCCTTGTTTTTTTTGTCTTTGTGTTGCTGATATCAGCACTGGCTTGGGGCGGTGGGAGTTCAACCCCCCCCCCTTGGTTGTCTTCCCCTTTTGTTTGTTTTTTTGTTCATGACGTCAGCAGTGACGTCAGCAGTGACATCAGCAGCGGGATGCTGACGTCAGTAGCGGCGGTAGTTGGGGCCGCTGCTGCTGCTGCTCTTGCTGCTGCTGCTGCTGCTACTACAGCAGCCGCTACAGCTGCTGCTACTGCTGTTGTTGCTACAAGCTGCTGCTGCGGGCTGCTACGAGCTGCTGCTTCTGCCTGCTGCTGCTGCACGCAGCTGCTGCTGGCTGTTGCTGCCACTGCTCGTTGCCGTTGCCTGCGGCTGCCGCTGCTGCAGGTTGCTGCTGCTGCGTGCTGGTGCCAGTCACTGCACCTGGGTGACTTTGCAGTGTGCGTCGTCGTCCATAGGTGTCGGACGCGGCCTGCCGCTCACCTCCTCGTGTCGCGCGTGGGGGTCAGTGCTGCCGAAAAATTTCGGAAGCATTTCCCCTGGCCCAGTGACCGTGGGAAAAAATCCGACGCCGCCACCAGGCGGGTCAATGCTGCCGGAAAAAATCCGGCCGCATTTCCCCTCCACTGGCGCGTATGGGGTTCCGCCGGCGTTGTCTGGCACCTGTACGCCGGTTTTCTGTTGCTGCTGCTGCTACGCTCTGGCTCTGATACCAAGCTGGAAAACCTAGGCAGCAGGTTGGGGCAGCAGCGTTGTTGATGCAGCGTGCGGGCTTCCACGCTCGTTGCTTAAGTCAGATGCCCCCTCAGACTGCTACTATAGAGTCTAAGTCTGGAAGCTCTGGGTTTGTTGCTCAGAAACGCCGCGCGCCAGTGTTAGCGCCAGAAAGCAGCTGAAAAATGAAATTGACTGATTAGGAATGAAGAATGAGCAACAATGGGAGACCCCTCCAAGTTCTAGCTCCCCTCCAGTAGTGTAGAACATGTTACTGAGCTAACCAGCCAATCAGAAAATAGTCCTAGCCCTATTTTCTGGCAGGCAGGGTTTTCTCGGTGAGCCCTTCCAGACGCCCGACAGCCCAAAACCCGGGCGTCGTCCGTTTTGCCTGAAAACTGGACCATAGCATAATACCGACGCTGCGAACGCAGTCGTGCGGCCAGAATCAGCTAGAAAAATAGCAGCAAAGAGTTATGGCTGCCCGAACCTGGGCAGTGCCTACGACAGTCAGTGACACCAAGCAGGGCCACACAGCAGGAGACATGGACCCTAGGCATAGCATGACGATGCAGACGCAATGCCACAACCAGAAACAGTTCTGGGTGCATGGAAACAGCATCTGTAGTGGCAGTGACCGCCGGCGGCCCGACCGCCGAGGAGGCCTGCCGATGGAGCTGAGCGCATCGCCGGAGGAAGGAGGCTCCAGCGGACGGTGCGTGGACCTCAGCGCGCGTCGGCTCCACCGAGCGACACTCCAGCAGCGTCGAGTCTCGCCGTTAGTCATCTGCACGCTGATGTACACAAGCCGGGAGGACACAACAGAGTACAATGAGAGATGTGCGAAAACCAACATGCGCATCTTCATGTTGTGTGCTTGTCAGTTGTCATTTCTCTCTGCATTACTAAGCTTTTGGAGATTATGACACTTTGCGTGTCTCCCCAACCTGACCCTTGTTGTTTCTTGCACCTGCTTGCTTGCTAGTGCGCAAGCTGGCTGGACAGTGTCGCCACGTCAGCAGCAACAAGGTTAGGAAGCTTCCTAGCAGTTTCTCAGAGTCCCCCTTTTGCACTCGTGCTTGTCTCTCTCGCTCCCATGCTAGACGCTCCTACCTACACACGTGAGGCTTTAACTTGCCTAGCCTGTCTAGTTGGTGATACTGATGTGTCGCCGTAGTGTCTGGAAACATTTGGGGTATGTTGCTGTTGGTTTTTTTGCATCTCTCATTGTGCTCTGTTGTGTCCTCGCGGCTTGTGTACATCGGCGTGCAGATGACTGACGGCGAGACTCGACGCTGATGGAGTGTCATCCGGTGGAGCCGACGCACGCTGAGGTCTTCTCGCAGTTCGCTGGAGCCTCCTCTCTCAGGCGACGCGCTCAGCTCCATCGGCAGGCCTCCTCGGCGGTCGTGCTGCCGGCGGTCATTGACACCGCATTTGCTGCTTGCATGCGTCCAGCGCGTCCCATTGCGTCTGCATCGTCATGCACTGCCTAGGGTCCCAGTTGCATGTTGCATGGCCCTGTTTGGCAGCATAAACCGTTGTGGGCACTATCTGGGTTTAGGCTGCCATAACTCCTCGCTACTATTTTTCTAGCAGATTCTNAAATTTTTTTCGGCAGCACTGACCCCCACGCGTGACGCGAGGAGGTGAGCGGCAGGCGGCGTCTGACGTCTGTGGGCGACGACGCACGCGGCGACGCCACCCAGGTGCAGTGACTGGCACCACCAGCAGCAGCAGGCAGAAGCAGCAGCTCGCAGCAGCACGCAGCAGCAGCAGCTCGCAGCAGCAGCAGCAGCAGCAGCCCGCAGCAGCAGCAGCTCGCAGCAGCAGCAACAGCAGAAGCGTGCAGCAGCAGCAGCTCGCAGCAGCAGCAGCAGCAGCTTGCAGTAGCAGCAGCAGCAGCGTGTAGCAGCAGCAGCAGCGTGCAGCAGCAGCAGCAGCCCGCAGCAACAGCAGGCAGCTGCCGTAGCACGCAGCAGCTGCAGCAGCGTGCAGCAGCAGCAGCGGGCTGTAGCAGCTGCTGCAGCGAGCCGCAGCAGCCGCCAGCTGCAGCAGCAGCAACAACAGCTAGCAGCAGCTGCCAGCCGCGGCTGCTGCTGCCCGCTGCTCGTAGCGAGTGAGCAGCGAGTAGCAGCCCACTGCTGCTAGCGAGCAGCAGCTCGCTGCTGCTGTGCGAGGAGCAGCCCGCTGCTCGCAGCAGGCAGCGGGTTGCTGCCCGCTGTGACAAGAAAAAAAAAGAGAAAAAAAAGGCAACAAAAAAATTCCCCCATCCTCGCAGCCCGCTGCAGCCGCCTGCAGCTGTTGCAACACGCAGCAGCTGCAGCAGCATTCAGTTGCAGTAGTGAGCTGCAGCAGCTCGCTGCTGCAGCTGCAGCAGGTACAGCAACTGCTGTAGCTCGCAGCACGAGCAGCAGCAGCTGCAGCACCCGCAGCAGCAACAGCAGTAGAAGCAGCAGCTGCAGCACATGGCTGCAACAGTAGTAGCAGCAGCAACAGCAGCAGTAGCTGCAGCAGCAGCAGCAGCAGCAGCAACAACAACAGCAGCAGCAGCAGCTGTAGCAACATCAGCACCAACAGCAGCAGCGGCGGTCCCTACATTCGCCGCTGCTGATGTCAGCACCTCTCTGTTGACGTCACCGCTGACATCACTGCTTACGTCACTGCTGACACCATCAACAAAAAAAGGGGGGAGAGTGAAAGGGGGAAAAGGGGAAGGCTAGAGGAGTGGGTAGATTCCCCACTCCCCCAACCCCTTGTTGAAACCTCAACACAAAAAGAAGAAAAAAAATACAAAAAAGGTGGAGAGGACACCAAGGCATGGCTGATAGTCCTGACGAGGGGTCCTCCTCTGATGGGGGGACCCCTATCCCTCCTTTCGTGCAGCGATTGCCGCAGCACCAGTAGCAGCAGCAGCACCCGCCGCCGTTGTAGCAGTAGCAGCCGCCGCCGCCGCACGACCAACAGCTGCCGCCGCCGCCACAGCAGAACCAACCGCCGCCGCCATTGCAGCAGCAGCAGCCACCGCCTCTGCAACAGCAGCTGCCGCCGTTGCAGCAGCAGCAGCCGCCGCCTCTACAGAAGCAGCCGCCACCGCCGCTGCAGCAGCAGCCGCCGCCCATCCAGCAGCAGCCGCCGCCGCTGCAGCAGCAGCAGCCGCCGCCTCTACAGCAGTAGCCGCCACCGCTGCAGCAGCAGCAGCCGCCGCCCATACAGCAGCAGCCACCGCCCCTGCAGCAGCAGCAGCCACCGCCTCTACAGCAGCAGCAGCAGCAGCAGCTCACTGGTAACGTTGGCGGCACCCCTGACCCGCTTGCTGCTCTTCAGCAGCAACTCGCCGCCTTGACCCAGCAGCTTGCGGCGCTGCAGCCAGTCGCCTCCCAAACCGCCACCAGCGCGCTGCCGTCCTTCATACCTCCAGGGCACGCCAGCCCAGCTGTGTCTGCTNCCGCCTCTACAGCAGCAGCAGCAGCAGCAGCTCACTGGTAACGTTGGCGGCACCCCTGACCCGCTTGCTGCTCTTCAGCAGCAACTCGCCGCCTTGACCCAGCAGCTTGCGGCGCTGCAGCCAGTCGCCTCCCAAACCGCCACCAGCGCGCTGCCGTCCTTCATACCTCCAGGGCACGCCAGCCCAGCTGTGTCTGCTACCACGTACTACCTGGCACAATAGCAGACTTAGCGTCAGCAGCAGACAGTCACTTCCGTCCTTGGCCCCACTCCGGGTGCCAGCCGCAGGCAGAAGGACTTTGAGACGCCGCCGCCGCCGCTTCAGGCCGGCGAGCAGTTCTGAAGCTGGGAACATAGCTTCCGGATCTGGGCGCAGGGTGAGGGTCTGTGGGCATACTACACCCTCCCTTACGACTCCAGCCAGACCGACCAGTTGTATGACGTTGGTCGCGCCGCCTGTGCTCTTGTCCATGTCGCCCCTCCAGCTTCCCGCCTGGCCTTAGAACCTTTCCTTGGCGACGTCACGGCTGGTGCCGTCCCAGACCCTGCAGCAGCCTGGCACGTCCTCACCAGGCCCCATCGCCTCTCCAACGACGCTAAGATCAGCCGTCTCCTCCGGGAGTTCAACTCCCTGCACATGGGGGAGACCGAGACGGTCACTGCCTACTGGCAGCGGGCGGAGGACATCCTCCGTAGTCTCCGCACATCTGCTCCGCCCCCTCTGTCCTCGCTCCTCACCATAAAGCGTGGCACCACTAGCGACTACGCCGACGTCTTCGTACACTACCCCCAGGACGTCCTCTCCACCATGGCGACCCAGGGCACCCTCATGCCCTGGGCATACGAGCTCTTCCTCCGTATTGAGGAGGCTCGCCAGGAGTCCCAGCTCCATCATACGGAGGCGCTTGCATCCCCTGCCGTCGCCTCCCCCGCTGTCGCTTCCCCTGCCGTTGCCTCCGTGGCCGTCGCCTCCCCCGTCGCAGCAGCCTCATCGTCGTCGGGGAAGAAGAAGAAGCACCGGAACAAGAAAGGCAAGGGTCAGCCGCAACAGCAGCAGCAGCAGTCGTCGACAGGTTCCAGCGGTGGTGGCTCGGTCTGCCACAACTGTGGTCAGCCCGGGCATGGATGGTACACGTGCCCTATCCCGACGGACGAGGCGCGCATCGTCGCTACCATGCGACGCCAGCGGGAGCGACGCCTCGCCTCTGCCGCCGTCGCCGCTGCTGGCCCGACCACTTTGACCTCGTCCAGCGGCTCTGCCACTCCGGCAGCTCCGCCTGTCCCGCAGACACCCGCGCCGC
>SZWC01011211.1:33520-46029 GCA_023375785.1 Penium margaritaceum | reverse complement strand
TCAGACCCTGAGCAACATGGTGACCAAGGGTCTGGTCCACGACCTCCCAAGATCACTCACAACTCTCCCAGAAAAATCGTGCACCGGATGTCTTGCAGGAAAGCAAACTCAAGCGTCCTTTCCTACCTACTCTGAAATCTCCACCACGCAGCAGCTTGAGTTGGTTCACATGGACCTATGCTACCTCAAAGAAAAATCCATGGTTGGCAAACACTTCTTTCTGGTCCTCCTGGATGACTACACACATTATGTCAGGGTAAAATTTCTCCGTTACAAGTCTGAGGCACCGGACATCATCATGTCTTGGATCCGAGAAATTGAAAACCAGACTGAGACCTCAGTCAAGAAGATCCGCAATGATAATGGAGGAGAATTCATCAATGCCACTCTCAAGCGGTTCTACGACAGCAAGGGCATCATCCACCAAACAACAGTGCCCATCATCCCACAGTAGAATGGGAAAGCGGAACGGATGAACAGAACACTTCTTGATCGCGCACGCACCATGCTTCATACCGCAGGCTTCTCCGCCAACTTCTGGGCAGAGGCTATCTCCACCGCCACCTACACAACTAACAGACTCCCCACCAAAAGGTTGCCTGCAGGTTGTGGTACACCATATGAAGCTTGGAGTGGACATCGTCCTAATGTCAGCTACTTGGTTATGAGGAGGGCGGCAACGCCTACCGCCTATGGGACAACGAAACCAAGACAGTCTTCCGCACCCGCAGTGTCACATTCGATGAGTCCTTCCAAGATCGCACCATCGCCGCCACACCACCATCCCTCACATCCATTACTGCCCTGGACGATGCCCTTGACTTCAATCAACATCTGCAAAAATTCTCCATGGATCCTAGGCCAGATGAGCAGGAAGGGGTGCTGCCTCCATTTATACCAGCAGAGCACGTCCCGGCCTCACAGGTCCTGCCGCTTCCAGCGCTACTCTCTCAACAGGGCTTGCCCTCTCTGCCTGCGGCACAACCTGCTCTGCGCCGATCGGCGCGGATTGCGTCACAATCAGGTCCCTTTGCTCACCTGGGGACAGAGCATCTCCCTGCTGATGGCTTTGATATTGCTCTTGTGACTCAGATAGTCGACCCCACCAGCTACAAAGAGGCCATGGGACGGCCTGATGCTGCAGACTGGCACGCCGCTGCTGTCGAAGAATTTGAACAACTTCAGAAGCAAGCCACCTGGACCCTTGTTCCTGGACTCCATAGTAACAAGCGTAAAGGGGGGGGAAAGCCATGGGTGATGATGTTGCCCCTATATATATCTCATAGGTTCCAAGCAGGTTCGTTGGGCACTCACAAGTAGCTGTTCACTTTTTTTATGCCGTTACGTGCCCTTCTTTGGTGGTTGGGGTAGTCGGTGCTGGCCTCAAGAGTGGATGCTCNGCCACAGCTGTGGTTTTTCCATCCTTGGTGAATACTTTGCAGCTCTTGTCAGCATCAAATGTGACCTTCAAGCCTTTGTCATTGAGCCTGCCCACTTAGAGAAGATTTGCAGCAAGGTCAGGGACATAAAGGGTATCCGTGAATAGGTGCACGGTAGTCCTTCCTTCCAGTTCAATGGCAACCCGGACTGTTCCAATCCTTATTGCAGGAATGACCCGTCCGTCGCCAATACGGACTGCCTTTGGTGCTGTCAAATCTTTGTAGTCAATGAACCAGCTTTTCCTACAGTTATACCCCCTGGGCCCGGGCACTAAACCGCACCCTTCATGAGGAGAACACAAGTCCACCAACGATGACAATTTTCTTGGATTAGAAGTCATACTTGTGTGACACGATTGTGAGAGCGGTAGTATGAGAACAACAAGAGTTGCAAGCATGGGTGCACGTAGCTGAACAAGTGGAGGAGATAACACTAGTACCAACATCAACACCCACACCATGTAGTAGTAGCAGTGGACACAGCAAGCAGGTGGAAAAGCACAGTGGTCACGACCTCGTCCTCCAATCAAGCGAAATTGTACACTTCCAACACGAGGCAATGCTCAACCTCATGTTGCGCCTTGCAAGCGTGATATAGCTTTTGCTAAGATTTTGCCATGACCAACTCATTATCACCTAGTACGGTACCAACAAAGGGGTGTTGCCAAAGGAGCTTGGTTGAGCTTCCTCTATCCTGTTGGGCGTGGAAAAATGGAGGTGCATTAGGCACATCTTGAACGTGTTGTCCAACGACTCAATCCCAAGTGTGAGGACAAATCACAGGAATAGCAAAACACAACACCAGCATGGCAGTCTGCGCATGCCTAGTTTCTATACCCAAGTGCCTTATTGATAATGTTAGCACCTTCAACGACAATCTCGCCACCTGCACGCTTGCTGGCCTTGTTGGTGCCGATGCCATGTTTTGTTGCCACTCCATCATTACGGGTCAGACGGCTCAAAGAGTGCTATCATATTCAACACATGTATGATGCATACGAGTGGGAAGTTTTATGCATATAGCACCAACAAGCTCGGGCATCTTTGTGATTTTGAGATGATATGGCCAGGTTATGTGTCTGACATTCTTACCATGGTCAATGGGTTGATATCAGAGCTCTTTCGCCCTATCTGTGATGTCAAGACAGACAAACTTGAGCATCTTGCCTTGTAGCCTGTCTGGCCCAAGTCACCGCCTGGTGTGCCTTTTCTCTGATAATTCACAGCTGAACATGTCAATTCTGATAATCTATTTTCCTAATGGGTGAATCTCCAAAGAAAGTGCATTCATCTCACTTTTACCATAAGGGGTCGATGCTTCTACCGTTGTCTTGTCACCCTCACCCTCTTCCTCCACATTATCTTCCTCCTTTACCTCCATAGACACCGCCCTTGCTTCCCTCAATCGGGGACATAGAAAGGATCATGGGACGGGAAATGCAAGGGCTCCACCTCTTCTTCTCGAGTCAATGGCATAATTTTTGCTAGAATCATGGCTCTTGTGTGAACTAAACATTCAAGCATTCATCTCCTCCCTATGGCGTGTGCCTTGTGTGTCCAATAGGCGCATACGGCTATAACCTCCTTGTCTACCACCCCTAGCTCTTGTACCTCCTCTAGCTCAAACTCCACCTCCACCTTTACCCAGGCCTACTCCATCCCTCCACCTTCATCGTACCCTTGGGATTGACTACTTCCCTATAATGTACCAACTTACATGGCACAGGCATCCTCTGTCTAAGTTCCTCCATTGTGATACTAGCTGAGTTCGCACCCTATTCAGTCAACCCCCCTCGTGCTCAGTCCAACCATCATTGTTCACGGATGAGTGTTAGTTGGAGAAATCCCTCCGACTTTGATGCTTGCGTGATCAAGGAGGTGAGAGTCATACCTCATTGTCCAGGGGTTCCGTGTGTCCCATCGGCGCATTTGTCCTGTGGATCATCTTGTCACACTTTTGTGGGCTGAGCATTGGTGGTCTGTTTTCCTCTGTTGTCTTACCACCTATGGTTAGTATGTCCTCCTCTTCCATCCATTTGTATCGTTTTGGCTTGTGATGTCATTTTATCTTAGCGTGCATTAGGTGGCTTCTTCATTTTTGACTCAAGGGCTACCCACCACCTCATGTTTGTTTACTCATCCTTGGACTTGCCAGATCCTCTCGTGTCCATCCATTATGTCAGCATGTGATCTGGTCCGTTGCATCCTATGCACGGTTGTCGTCCAGTTTACGGGTCCCACTTGTGTCCATATTTGCCTGACATGCTGTACGTGCATTGTTTATACTCGGCCTACTATTGGTGACATTCTTGGATGATCGGGCTACAAAATCCTCTACAAGTTTTGGTGTTGGCACAGTCCACCTTTGCCCCTTTTGTCGTGTCATGTGTAGTGTGGGGTTACATGTGACCAACTGGATCGTCTTCCTTTGCTTGCCGTCTACTCCATCTGTTGGGCCTATCCTTGTCCACATTGCCCTATCTATGTCGCCTCACCATGTCCGTCTCTTGCATTGTCGTCCTGGCCATGTGTACATGGATACTATAACTAACATGCTCTGCCTTGCGCTAGCATTTGGTCCGTCTCCCTCCACCTTTCCCTTCCCTTGCTTATTGTACTATCTTGACTATGCTGAGGGCAAGATGCATTAATGAAGCATGATTGAATCTTCCCTTTTTTACAACACCCTTTGTTCCCATTGTTGTCTACGTTGATGACCTACTGATTGGGTCAATAAGTCGTGAGGTCGTTAACTCAATAAAGTTATGGCTCTAGTCTACATACAAGATGAAGGACTTGGGACATGCTTGTGTCTTTCTAGGCATGGAGCTTGAGCATGACTGCTCGCGCCACGTCCTTCATGTGCACACACTACACATGTCCCTTCTTGAGGTTATACCCAATACATCGACGCCAATGACCCCAGTTGGACATCGACTATCGAAGACACTGGACGTGTCAAAGTAGGGATAGACTGTCGGTGTTACTGATTACTTGCAAGTCATCGGGTTCCTTTTGTACTTGGCAAATAATATGGCAGATAATTCCTTTCTTATGAAGTCTTTAGCCTACTTCTCAGAGTGTCTTGGGGCAAGACACATCGAGGCTGCGCTGCTTGTTTTCTAGTTAATACTCTCTGCTACATGGACTAGCATGTGGTATCATGCACAGCCGTCTCTTGTTGTCAATGGGTATAGAAACAACGATAGGGTCCATGATGCGGATGCCTGCAACCACATTAGTTACATCATCCTCGTTGGGGTGACAACTGTCGCATGCAAGAGCAGTAGTTAGGGTTGTGTGGCGTGTAACTCTAGTTGGGCCAAACATGTTGTCTTTGGTGTTGGTGCATGTGAGAGTGCTTGGCTGTATCGATTGTTTCACTGGTTGTGTGTTTCCATTTACTACATCACATCGTGATGTGACAACCAAAGCACCAGGGCTTCCGGTGAGCACGGTGGCATGAATCACACGTGCATTAAGTACACCAACGTGGAGCACTATTTTGTGTGTGAGCGTGTTGCTGAATGTAATGTCCAAGTCGTTTGGGTCAGTACTCGACGTCAAAGGGCTGACGTTTTCGTAAAAGCGCTCAACAACAATATCCCCAAGGTCACTATTCGTGTTGTTGCCTGTTGTATGCTCGTGATGCTCCAAGTTGATGTATCGTGCTGTTTGTGGAGTATTGTATCATGTCTCGTAATGCTTTATTTTGTGGTTGTGAGTGCTAGTACGTACGAAAATTGTCGATTGTGGAGGAGTGTCATTGTACGCATCACAGACACACCTATCGTCTTGGTGCATGCTCGTCACACGAGCACAGGTGATTGACTGTGACAGACGACACCAACTGCACCCTCTTGGGGAAGACTGTGGTTGTGACGCAGTAAGAAGTTGTGGAGGGATATTCATATGGAGCACGGGAGAAAGCCATGGACAGTGATGGTGCCCTTTCAAATATGACATAGGTTCCCAGCAGGTTGTTTTTGCGCTCACGAGCATTTCATGTTTGTGATACCATCTAGTGCCGGTTTTTGGTGGTGGAGGTAGCCGGGTGCTGACCCCTAGACTGAATGATGCCGGATCTTGTTTGGCATTGTCTTTTGGTTTTGCTAGGTGGTTCGACCCCGAGGCACCCATAATGGCGAGGAGCACAAGAAACTCGTTCTTGCTCTAGCCCTCCCAACCTTTTCAAGAGGCGTTACGTTCCTTGTCAATTGACAACTAGCACAAAACCTAGACGTGGTGTTCCATAAGAGTTGTGCCATAGTACACTAGCCCACCCTGTCTACATGTACACGTCTTGGGGCAACTTTTGCCAACCACCCCGACCTCCGGTGATCTTTCCGAGAAAGAATCTAAGGGGCTCAACAACCTCCCAGAAGTTTGATAGGATTACCACAAATTGTAGTGACATGTAGGTTCTGTTCAGTCAACTTCTTGACAACGTCAAGGTTTTATGTACATGCAGCATAATATTCTCGAAAATCCTCAACTTCTCTGTAAATTGTCTGAAGCATCCTCTCACAACGCAATGTTACACAAGTCGCTCGACTCAAGCGCCCAAANAAGAATCTAAGGGGCTCAACAACCTCCCAGAAGTTTGATAGGATTACCACAAATTGTAGTGACATGTAGGTTCTGTTTAGTCAACTTCTTGACAACGTCAAGGTTTTATGTACATGCAGCATAATATTCTCGAAAATCCTCAACTTCTCTGTAAATTGTCTGAAGCATCCTCTCACAACGCAATGTTACACAAGTCGCTCGACTCAAGCGCCCAAAGCCCCAGTATGCCCCAACCTTGTTCTGGCTCGTGTATATGGGCTCAACAGCTATAACACTTGTCATAAAAGTACAATTAGTTATTTTTAAAAACTCCTAAAGTTTTTTAAAATTTCAAATCGTCCTTTTCTCCACATCTTCTACCTATGAACCTCCCACGTTCTGCCTGACGGAACATTATGTGGGTGGATGGTTGTAAGGCCTCAAATGGTGGATACAGTTGCATTGGCACTCTTCAGTGATGAGTCAGTATACGATATTGCCCTTCCGACCCTTCTGTTGCAGCCGCGTTGCTGCAGAAGCATTGCAGCCTGAGGTTCCAGCAATGTCTTCCTACGGCAGCAGGCGTGTACCGCAGCTAAGCAAAGGAGCCTTGCAGGCCTGGCGGCAGTCAGGCTCGCTTGCGGCAGCAGCAGCCTCAGGCCAACCACGGCAGACCGTGGGTCTCGCTAGCGAGGCAGACGGCGAAAGCTTCGCCGCTTTCCAATGGAGGACGAAGTGCAGCAATCGTAGGGATAACTCGTAGGAGGGCGTTCCTTGGCTCTCCGGGTCAGCCCTTCCGAAGTCGCCGCCTCTTTCCTTGTTTCTCCGATTGTTCCACCTGGCCGCCTCCAGTTGTTTCAGCTCGCCGCAACCTCCGCCGTTCGTTCAGCTTCGCGCTGAAAGCAGTGCGTGAAGGCGAGTTGCGAGCCGGTCCTTGTTGAAGCGCGTGTGGTCGAGGGTGAGCTCCGCGCTGGTGTCTTTTCATGCGCGGCCATGGGGCGGGGGGACGACGACCGCTACGACGACGACGACCGAGAGCGGCCTGCCAAGGGCGGGGCCGGCGGCGACGACGGTTACGACGACGATGAGGTGCGTGAAGTTTAATGCTTTGTTTCTTCGACGACCCGGAAGATTTTTCAAGCGATGCATTATTGGATGAGGGATGCGACGAGGACGACAGGAGGCTGGGGGTGCGGCAAGTATATGTCCTCGTTTCTCATCTGTCAGAGGCCTGTCTGACCTTGTCGGATTTGAAACCGACCGGTTGTCGTGCTTCTGGCTCTGTCACGCCGAAGCTGGGAGCGAGATGAAGGAAAGTCAAAACCTGAACCTTTCTTCAACGGCCTTGCAAAGCGGAAATGATAGAACCATGGGCTTTGGAAGTGTGGGCTCGTTCCCTCTCTTCGTCCCTCCTTCCATCTGTTCTCTTGGCCTTACCCGCGTGGGTCTTCCCCGCTACTGAGTTTATTTTCCTCCCAACGCTTCACAAAGCGTTTTCAGCCCGTGACACCCGTGTGGGCTCTCCCCCGTGGGCTTATTGAAACGCCTTAGTACCTCTCCCTCTCGGTCCAAGATTTCTTGCTCCTCCCGTTTGTCCCTCTCTTGTTCGTCCAGGCATCCTCTGCGTTGGCTGCATTGAGATGCAGGTGCCTCAAGTCACCAGTCTTCTCCTTCCAAGTCTCGATGCTTGTTCCGATTGTTGCAAGAGGCATTCACTCACCCTTCCGCACGCTGGACAATTTTGTGATTTGCTCCCTTGCAGCGTCCTCCAAGGGAAGAGAGGGACCGCGACCGCGACAGGGACAGGGTCCGCAGTCGCGACGATCGCGACCACGGCCGCGACCGGGACCGCGACCGCGACAGAGACCGCGACAGGGACTACAGGGACAGGGACCGCGACCGTGACCGGGACGACAGGGACTACCGCCGAGATCGTGACCGTGACCGCGACCGCGACAGGTGAATGCACTGGCTCTTTGATTATCTCTTGGCCTTTGAAAGATTCCGACAGCTGCATTGTGATGCGGATGCCAGAACGGGGCCGTGTGGTGTTTCGGTCTCTGCCGCCACTGTACTGACACACCGTCGTTGGCTCGTGCTGTCACGTTGTGCAGGCGTAGGAGCAGGCGGTCGCGTTCGCGTTCCCGCTCACGCTCACGATCGCGTGACAGATCCGAGCGAAGGAGGTAAGATCGCTGTCCATGGTTCTCGTCATGTTTTTTGGAACCGACAGCACTGGTGGTCACTTGCTCTTCTGTTGGTGCCTAGAGTTTCCTTCCATCTTGTGCAGCCCTTGGCTTGGCCCGTTTGTCTGGGCATTCTCATCCACACATCTGCAAGAGTGCGAGGTAGCAATCACTCTCTTTTTCTTCCTCCCTTGTTGTTTGGGCAGCTCAGAGATGGAAGGTTGGCAGCCTTGGTCTCTTTCTTGCTTGTTTGGAGAGTGACCCGATTTTTTTGTCCTTCCCGGGCTTCCCTGTCTATGCAGCAAACGCACGAGTGGGTTCGACATGGCACCTCCAGGAGTGGCAGCAGCCGCACCAGCAGCGGGAGCAGGTTGGTGCATGCTGCTATGCGGCACGATAGCTGTGTGCAGGACAGACAGCCTGCTTTGCCTGCAGTGGCGGTGACAAATGCTGCTCCGTCTGCATGCATTGCTTGGAAACGAGTGTGTAGTGGAAAGATGCGGGTGTGTGGCATACGCCTGGATGTGCTGGAAGGTGGTTTTGGCCACCGCTCTGTGGTGGATTGGCCAGGCATTTATGGGTAGCATGCTGGTCCCCCCACTTTTCTCTCATCATCTAACAACACACTTCTTGCATCTCCTATCCCAGCATACCACAGGGTTCGTTCAAGGGTTTGAGTCTGGGGCTTTTGAATGGTGCGGGGCACTTGAGTGGTGACGCGCGTGCAAGGCACTGAGTGTGCTCAACATTTCAAGAGTTGAGGTGGTGTGAACGAATAGAGACAAGGAGGACCACAAGTCAGTGCAATGCAGCAAGTCTAGGTGGTACTGTGGCGAATGGGGAGTCCGGGAAGGGAGGGAGCACTGTTAGCGATTGCCCGTGTGCTAGGCCACGCTCTCTCAACCTCCTCTAATCCGTGTTCCCTTTTTTCTTGCTGTGGTGGTGTGTCCTGTGTGGTTTTCTGTTTGTGTTGTGTGGTTGGTGGGCCTCCTTTTCCTGTGTTGGCTGTGCTGTGCTTGTGGTTTCTGATGGTGGCAGCGGCACCCGCTCCTTCTCTGTCTCTGGTTCCATGGCAATGCCCTGTTGCCTCTCATCTGCCGCTCTGTTCTGTTGTGTTTTGTTTTGCCCTGCTGTCTCGGACACGCTAACAAATGTTGGTGGCTGGCTGCAGCTGTTTTGCAGCAGCAGCAGCAGCAGCAGCAGCAGCGCTGTCAGTGGCAGCAGCAGAAGCATCTCTGTCGAATCACATGTAGCCTCAGCTGAGAGGTAGTAGTCCCCTATCCTCTGCCATGCTGCTTGAATGCTGTGTCGGTCCCTGAATCTTCACCGTTGTCTTCTAGGCATTGTGTTCAGAGCCAATGTGTGCCAAAGCTGTTGGAAGCTCAACACGCTGAAAACAGTGTCCTGCCTGACTGCGCGGAGTGTTGAGCACTGACTGTCAGCCATCATGGGCCCACCTGCCGTGTGCGGAATTGCCAGAGTCTCTTTCTGACGTCGGCCTGAAAACAACTTTGCGTTGTGGGCAAGACAGATCTGTAGGGTTGAGAGTTTTAGGCTGTCACTTTGAGCATGGAAGGCAAGTTGTGGCTGGCAAGCTGGGAGGTAGTGAACCAGCACCTGTGTTTCTTGTGACGTGTCATTTGGTGACTGGTCATGCGCACACACACCTCTGCTCTGAAGCATTTCCTACCCGGGGTGGTGGGGTCTTGGGGCATTCACTTGTCTGTTTCCTTTTGCTGGACGTCCAGTGGCAGTCTGAGAAGGTCTCTCCTTTCTTCTTTCCCCTTGGTGTCTTTTTGTACTGCTTTGTGCATGGGCTGGACTCCGGACGTGCCCATCACTCTCTCCCTCCCTCTCTCTCTCTCTCTCTCTCTCTCTCTCTCTCTCTNCTCCCCCCCCCCCCCCCCCCCCCCCTCTCCCCTTCTCAACCCTGGGCTCCACCTCCACCGCGTCCCAACTCAATGCGGTGCAGCAGCAGCAGCTGCTCCTGTGGCACCCACGCCTGCTGCCACCGCTGCGGCACTCAACCCGCTCAACGCCCTCGCCGCCCTAGGAGGTAATACTGCCTGCCAGAAGCTGCTCTGCAGCTTCCTGTCAGCTCATGTGTCACCAAGGCTTTTGTCCAGTTGGACGACGGTTGATGCACAGCTCAGTGGGCTCCTACCCCAAGGCCACAGATTTCCTCATCCCCAGTGTCAAGGAGGGCAGGCCGTGTGCAGTCAAAGTCGAAATGCATCCAAGGCAGAATGCACCGTTGTGTGAGCAGAACAGCAATGGCAAGGTTCCTGTTTCGTGGGCCTTTGAGACTGCAGTGATCAGTGCGGCATGCTCTCTCAGCTCCTCTCTGCATGCATCTTCAGCTCTCACGCTCGCTGCTGTAGCTGAACCGGTGACGTTGCTGCGATCATCTCCTCGCCTTTCCTCTGGTCTGTAAGGCTGTGGGGGTGCGCGGTGGCCATAGCGCCACTGCGAGTATGTTTGGTATGTTTGGTGTGCTCAGCCCAGCACACAAAACATACCAAGCACACCCATTCTGTTTCTTTCAGGCCCAGGTTCTTGCCTTCGCTGACACATTGACCTGGATGTCTGCAATTGGTTCGTCCCTGCCTGCTGTCTCTGCAGTTGTGGGTGCCATGGTCATGGCGGCAACAATCCTCAAAATGACCCTGCTATGTCGCACATGCCCGATCTGTCTCTCAAGCTTTGGTTCTGGCTGTGACCCATCCATCTGTCCGTCCTCTGTCGCCTCTCCGCATGTCCGTCTTGTCTCTGCAGCTGCGGGCGCCATGGGGATGGCGCCCGCCATCCCTGGTCTGACCACGCTGCCCAACATGCCGAACATGCCCAACATGGCCGCAGCTGCCATGTTCCCCAACATGTTCCCCTTCGCGCAAGCGCAGGCGCAGGCGCAGGTGAGGAGGAGGGGGAGCGGAGCAGGGGTTGTGCTATGCCGTGCTGTGGGGGTGCTGGCAAGTCATGTTCTCTGCTGGTGACGGACTTTCATTGTTGTACATGTCGCCTGCACCTGCGGCGCGAGGTGTTGGACAAGCCTCTGCACTCCGGATGGTTTCCAGGGAGGGCATGTGCCTGCGGGGTCGGTGATCACTCCCCTCCATTTTGCTTCTTTTGGCGTCTTTCAGCGGTCTTGTTTCGGACGGTTGTCTGTGGAGACTTGTCGGCTTCTTCATTCCTTCCTGTGTGGGACATGTGAAGAATGGCAAACCCTTGCCATGGAGTGCCTGGCACTGCTAGCCTGTTCGGCCACCCTGGCAGGCAGCCCACTGAGCCCTCCCCCTCCCCTGTTCCCCCCCCTCTTTCCCCCTCCCTCTCTCCCCCCCCCCCTCTCTATCTCTCTGCTCCTGACTGCTGTCCCACTATCTCCCTTGGATGTGTGTGCACGTGCGTGTTTGTTGCAATGGCGTTGGTGTTGGTTTTGGACGCATGGCTGTGCGTTTCGCTGGGGGCCTTTGATGCTCTGTCGCTAAGCAGTCCATGGGACAGGTGTGTGGCGTCCGCGTGCGTGCGTGTTGTTTCGGCCCCCTCCTTTCTGGGCTTTCTCTGCCACGTGGTCCTCTCCGTCTTTCCAGACACACTGCATGTGCACACTTGAGCTCCATCCACTCCTGCACAGCACAGCTGCCTTGTGCTCGTTCTGTGGCCAATGATGAGGGTTTACACCCGACTTGATGCGGACAGAACGGACGCTGCACCGCGGCTCCAATTTCTGACAGCTTTTGATACCCTGATGGCCATTCTTCTCTCTGTTCTCTCCCTCTCCTTAGTCTCATCATGGCTGGCACGTGTGTGCCTTATCTGTCGGTCTGTCTGTCTGCCCGTCCGTCCCTCTGTCCGTCTGTCTGTCCGTTTGGGAGGTGAGCACGATATATGCCTGACATGACACCATCCTCCCGACTGCACTTGCTCAGCCGATGCAGTCAGACGTTATGTTGGTCTGCAGTGCAGCAACTGCACCACCGCTTTGCCTCACCTCCAAACAACCAGAGAAGAGCCAGCCGGAGTGCCTCGCGTGATAGAGTGCCCCCTACTGCGGATAAAAGCTCACAATGCTGTTCCTTGCGCACACCTCCGTTCAGGACTAGAGTGGTCTTGGGAGGACTTGTTGGTGCTGTGGTCGATGATGAGGGTTCACACCCGACTTGATGCGGACAGATTGGATGGCTGTCCTCGGACGCCGTCCCATTTCTGACACACTCTTTTCGATCCTGATGACCACTCCATCCTCATCCTTGGCTCCCTCCCTCTGGCTTCGACCCTGCTCACTCGTGGTGTATGTGTGGCTTGAGGCGAGAGGGTCTGAGGGCTCAACATCATGGCT
>SZWC01011210.1:0-22079 GCA_023375785.1 Penium margaritaceum | reverse complement strand
GAAGGCAGCTTCGTGTGTGATAGCTGCGGTAGGGGATGTACAGGTAGGTGTTCATGGGCTTCTGAAAGGTTCGGAAGTCCAGAACACCTTCCTGTTGAAACCTATCCCCTTTGAAGATCTGCAGGTCCAGAAAATTGATTGTTTTTTCTGAAACTTCCCACTTGATCTTGATGTGCTCATCGAGGCTGTTGAGGGTGTTGAGGAAGCAGGTTAAGTCCTGGAGTGAACCTGTCCATAAGATGACTCCATCATCAATGTAACGTTTATGGAGTAGAGGTTGGACAGGGGTGAGGCGTTGTAGCTCTCGGTCCAGGTAGCTCATGAAGAGGACTGCGAAGGCCGGGGCTGTTGGCGTTCCCATCGCAGTACCTTTGACCTGCCGGTATGTGCAACCCAAAAAGTCCACGAAGCAATTTTGCATGACCCAGGCCAGCAGTTGGAGGACTAGGCTGGATTTGGGGTGCCTTGCTTGGGTGAGGAGTTCAGAGATGTAAGAGAGAGCTCTGTTGATGGGGATGCTAGGATAGAGCGAGACCACGTCGTAGGTGGCCAGCAGGATCTCCTGTGGGGCTTGAAGTTGTTCCAGCTCAAGGAGCAAGGAGATGCTATCCTTGATGAAGGTGGGTTGGGCCTGGACCACAGGTTGGAGTTCAGAATCAAGCCACTTGGACACGTTGGTGGTGATCCAAGCGTGGGAGGCCGCAATAGGTCTTCCCACTGGCGGATTCTTGTGGACTTTCATAATGACGTAGAAAGCTGCTGGCTGCCATCCTTTTTTGGGGGGGTGAAGGAAGAAGGTCCAGAGGGATCTGGGGATAAGATTGGAGTTCTCGAAGCGTTGTTGGATTTGTAGCAGGTCTTCCATAATTCTGTTCACATTGCAGTCCTCCAAGCGGTAGGTGGAAGGATCGTTGTCACAATTTTTTTAAGGCCTTGTAAGACTTCCTTACTCGAAGCCACCAGCCAACGGCCATGGCGGCTACATTCATCCGAGCCGCCATGTCCATCGGACCGCCCCCAGGCGTCGCACACTGGATCGATGATCAGTGGGAGTTGCACAATGTCATTCTTGATTTTGTTTATGTACCAGGACGCCACACGTCATTTGCGCTTGAAAAGGCCCTCATCCGGAGCCTTTTCAATGAGTGGGGGTTGGAGGGTAAGATAGGTGGCGTCACTTTCGACAATGCATCTGCAAATTTGAAGCTTGCAGATGACCTTGTCGCAGATTTTCCAGACTCGTTCCGAAAGCTTTGGTTCTTCAGGTGCTTCAATCATGTGTCCAACCTCGCAGTTAACAAGGTGGTACGACACCCGGCCATCGAGGAGTTGTTAGAAAAGGTTCGTCGAACAAAGTTTGCCATCAAAGACTCACACAAGAGGATGAAACGGTGGCGGAATATCCGTGGTGAGAAGGCTTTGAACCTTGGTACGGACTGCCCTACAAGGTGGTCTTCTACGTACATGATGGTGAAGAGCTTTCTTGCGGCAAAGACGGACTTCGCCGCTATGCAAGGAACGTTCACTTCACGCTTCAAAGATGATTGTGTCATGCTTGACACTGAGTGGGCAATGCTGAAGACTTTGAAGAATATTCTGAAAAAATTTGCTGACATTGGGGCGGATGCGGAAGCTGCTAGCTATCCGACCCTAAACCGTTGTGTGCCATGGTACAACACGTTGCTTGATGTGTGCGAAAGAAACCAGCAAGATGAGATGGTTCCAGACGTGATCAAGGATGGGCTGAAGCAAGCGGGCAAAAAACTGCAGCAATACTATGACATAACCTCTGATGTGTACACTGCAGCAACTGTTTTGGACCCTGGTCTTGGCTTGTCATGGTACGCTGAAGATTCTGCAGACTCTGCAGAATCTGTACGATCAGTGAAGGCTGCCTTCGAGAGCGTTGTGAAGCCGTACCTGCAGAGTGTCGAGTCGCATGACAATGCAACAAACCTCGACACTGCGGAGAAGCCTGCCCCAAAGAGAGGAAAAACAATGACAGCCTACTACAGGCTAGCTCGCCCGCGGAATTCTCAACAGCGCGATGAGCTAGCCTTGTATTACAGTGGCACAAACTTCGATCCAAATGAAGATACACCTCTGCCGTGGTGGCGAAAAAATCAGGAAATCTATCCTGGACTTGCAAAGGCTGCACGGGACATCCTTTCCATCCCAGGGTCTAGTGCTCCCTCTGAACGTGTGTTCAGTGGGGACAGACGCACCGTCACCGAGACAAGGTGTCGCATGAAGCCCAACACCATCACTGCGACACAATGTCTTAAGGGATGGTGGAGGTTCTTTGATAAGAAGACAGATTGTGATGAATGATAACAGTGCTTGGGAGAAGTCTGCCTTGATCTTTCTCCTGTGTGTTCCTTTGCATATTGGGGTGTTGCATGCAGACCAGCTGGAAGGGATTCATCCGTGACAGGGTTCACAAGCATCATGGAGTGACAGGGTTGGAATGAGAGGGACTCCACGACAATGAAGGGGAACAGTCAGCCTGAACCTTATGTAGTGGACATGGCGGCATCCCATATAGCACAAGAGGGTCTACCGAGTTACGGCAGATCGGCTAGGACGGAATGAAAGGATCCATTGCGACAGACTATGGATTCATGTTACACCCTGTACCCATCTCAAAAGAGACAGATAACATGTGTATTGTCCTCTTAAGTACTAATACGACTGTTTTTTTCCTTCAANCACAGACACACACACACACACACACACACACACACACTCACACGCATGCACGCAAGCAACCCAACACAGCGCAGAGAAACACAGTGCAATGCACATGCGCACATAACGCAAGGCAATGCAATGCATGGTTGCACGCAGCATGATGCAATGCAACGCACCTGCACAGCGGTGACATCAAGAAACTGTGAAAACCACTGGCCCACGTCCACGGTCGGAGGAAGGGCTGCCTCCCGCGTCTCTGCACGGCTACCTGTCCTCGCAGCCCCTGCCTTCCTGCCTCCTCCAGCTCCTGAACTCACTGCTTCTTCACCTGCTACTGTAGCAGCAACAGCAGGAGCAGCATCAGCTGGTGCTGTTGGTGGTAGTGGTGGTGATGGTGGTCGTGCTGCTGCTGCTGTTGCTCCTGCTGCTGCTGCTGCTGCTGCTGCTGCTGCTGCTGCTGCTGCTGCTGCTGCTGCTGCTGCTGCTGCTGCTGCTGCACCTGCTGCTGCTGATGCTTCTGCTGGTGGTGCTACTGCTGCTGTTCCAGCTGCTGCTGATGCTGATGCTGATCCTCCTCCTGCTGCTGCTGCTAAAGCCGCCGGCGCAGTGCTTCGGTAGCTCGGCCCACGCCTCATTCTCTGCTTGTGGTCTCTGGGGTCGGTGCCGTCGCTGCAGCAGAGTGCAGATGGAGCAGCAGCAGCAGCAGTTGCAGTGGAGGGGGCAGTAGAGGTCGCAGCAGAGGACGCGGCAGGGGTAGCCGGGGGATCGGAGAAGAAATTCTTCGGCACCCAGTCAGCCCGCATCACCACAGGCCGGCCTCTGACGTCACCCCCGAAGCCTGCGCGAAACTGCGCCGCGTCCATCGGGATTTGATCCAGGACCTCCACCGGCTGGAACTCTCCCGCCGCGCGCTCCATTGCGCACAGCCTCGACAGGAAGTCGGCGAGCAGGGGTGACGTGGTCTGCATGACGACACTTCCGACCTACTCAATGTGAAGGGGGAATATGGAAAAGCTTTCTGCGCCCAGGCCAACGAAAGCGGCCGATGGTGCCCTCAAGCACCGTCGCGTGGCTTGACCNGCCCACGCCTCATTCTCTGCTTGTGGTCTCTGGGGTCGGTGCCGTCGCTGCAGCAGAGTGCAGATGGAGCAGCAGCAGCAGCAGTTGCAGTGGAGGGGGCAGTAGAGGTCGCAGCAGAGGACGCGGCAGGGGTAGCCGGGGGATCGGAGAAGAAATTCTTCGGCACCCAGTCAGCCCGCATCACCACAGGCCGGCCTCTGACGTCACCCCCGAAGCCTGCGCGAAACTGCGCCGCGTCCATCGGGATTTGATCCAGGACCTCCACCGGCTGGAACTCTCCCGCCGCGCGCTCCATTGCGCACAGCCTCGACAGGAAGTCGGCGAGCAGGGGTGACGTGGTCTGCATGACGACACTTCCGACCTACTCAATGTGAAGGGGGAATATGGAAAAGCTTTCTGCACCCAGGCCAAGGAAAGCGGCCGATGGTGCCCTCAAGCACCGTCGCGTGGCTTGACCACGTGGTCTTCCTCCACTGTGCAGTCTCGCTCACTAGCTGCCACGCAGTAACAACAAAACGTACATTTTCATCTGGGGCCCTTCTTTCCACTGGAAAAAGTTTTTTGCGTAACCCGCGCGCTTCTTCCTCTCCGCGGCTCGCATATCTACTGCTCCGGCGACATCGCGAACAGAAAGTCTTCACGGAAGTCGTTTCCCACTTCGTGGCTCTCGAAAGCGAGGGAGGGACGTGCTACGCGTCCCTCCCAAAAAAATTCCGAAAAAAATAGTTTTGCACCAAAGGGGAAGGAATTTTCAGAATTCTTTCTTCTGAAACTTCCCATACAGGGCGTTTTCGGAAGACAGACATGGGCCTGGGAAAAAGAGTGGCAACTACATCTCTGAAAATGCATGGTCGAAAATATATGAGAAATACAAGGTTGGAATCGAAAACAAACTTCAATACAAAAAGATGAACTTTCTATGTGAATGTAATTTTTTACGCCTTTTGTGATTCATCAAACACTACAACAGATAAAGATAAAGTTATGAATTCATGCATTTTCTCAAAACCATTCTGTGAAATAATATATTTCCTGTGATCAGATATACCTTCAAAAAATTCACAACAATTCACTTGTCTAGATTTTCATTTGCAAAACAAATCATGATAAAAACAAAACATAACTTTTGTGCACCCTTGAGCTCCTTTGATCAGTCATCATACAACTACAGATTATTTTATCATAATAAATAATGATAACTTCAAAGATTTTTTTTCCAATGTCAATAGACATCAAGAATAACAATATCATTGTGAATTCAATGATGTTTGAGAAAAACCAGTTCTAGATCTCATTAAATGAATCTTCTAATGGAAAACATTATAATCTTCAAACATAACATAAAAGGTTTCATATTCTTCCTTTATTTCAGATAATAAATTTTATACATTGAAATACAATGAATAGTAATAGAAAAAATAAAACAAATCCAAATAGAAATGGCTCATTTTTTCTCATGCATATTTGAAATTCTTCATGATTGACTATTCTTACAAATGATACATATATTTTGAAACATTTATAAAGCTTTAAAACAATCTATGAAATCAATAGGCACATGAATACATCCCCTTCATGAGTTCATTCTATCTTATGTAGAAAAAATCAAAAATTGCAACATAACTAAAAATCATTTTGAAAACAATAGATGCATGATGTTTTGATTGACTTTAAACTTGAAGGAGAGTTAACTTCAGAATTTTATGAACACAGAATACATAACTAAGTGATATTTTTCAATCAAAGGTCTTATGGAATTTTCAAAGATCTAATTTTCATCTCCTTTTTCCTGGGTCCACATCTTTGTCTTTACATAACTCCTTGCCTAAACAACTTGAAAATAAGTCACTTTACAAAATGCCTTCCCCGATCAGTTCAAACATATCCTAACCAAATGATTTCAAATAGCGCATGGAAACTCACACCCTCATTATAGAGAACAAGAGTTTAAGACTCAACTTTCGCATTGGCATTTTGCATGTGAGAAACCCAAAGCTCTAAATACGTGAGCTGCATGGAAAATACAGTGCACGGGCTATGTGAAAGGCAACTTAGTGGGAAATGCGGGCCCCATATGAAAAATTCAGTTAAAAAAATGTGTGTGCAAGGCAGCACATGACCATGAGACCCCCCTTCTTGGCTTTGGAAAGCGCGAACCCATGTAACTCTCCTCTAAAGGAAATACCCTATCCAAATATTATCTCGTGAATAAAGTCTATCACTCCACTCCCAAAGAATGAAAAACATTCTCTCATGGCCTTCATCTCCACATAACCTTACCCAACTCTTTAATGACTTCATGTTTTGCGGATCACCCCAGCACACACCAACAAGACTTTACTCCTCAATACAGGTTCACCCAACTTTCTTCGTATGTTGTGCCTTTCTATAATACAAGAAAAACAAAAATAATTTCCCACATACCAAACTTGTATGGGTCCATCTTCTAGCTTCCGCACTAGTACCCAAAAATGTGAAGGAGAATATACATGTAACCCATGTGGGGTCTTCTCTTTTCACACCTCATCGCTTCTTCACCATCTCGAACCCCCCTTCCACCCATTATCTCCATAGTATAATTGTTCATCTTATAATCACAACAAAACTACTCTAAAAATTGTCCCCTACATTTACACAACCCTTTATCACAAATTCCACATCCTAAAGAAATAGATATTCACATACACATAATCGTATGTTCAATCCAAGAACAATGGTGTTACCATTTCTTCCCTTAAAAAGGCTCCCATCATTGTTGCAACCATGGGGAAACAATGCTTAGCTTTTCCCATGACATCCCCTTTATTGCAAAGGGTACATGACTCTTAAAAGGAGTTTTCCTCCATCATTTTTCTTCTTACCCCTCAACAAGTGAAAAGCTCATCTTTTTCTACCCCAACTCAGGAAAAACTCATAATGTGGGCCTTCTTTCCAGAATCCTATCCATTTATGACCAATCACCTTCAAATTGTACACTCATGTTCAAGTGTACAAGATATGATAACATCGCAAGATCGTTCATAGAGTATTCATGGTTGACACTTGTTCATATCTTAGCATCAACAATGTTTTGAGTTTTTTTTTTCAATGTTATTGAAACACATGGTACATGAATATGTGCTTATTTCATTCCTTTAGTACATACATTTTTACATCTCCAAAGAAGTAACTTACCTATTACTGTCTCGTTGTCTTTCAACCTTGTGAATGCGGGTATCTTCACCACAAGAGTCTTTACTTCACAAAACATTATCCCCAGCTTATGCTCAGGATTGTGGATCATTTTTCTCTTGCCCCGTAAGCTACTTGGGCCTGCCATTACAGGAAGAACCAAGTTCCACTCTTTTTTATGAAGGATTCCCAGGCCCCCTATGCAACCCGCTCACAAACCATGTGCATGAACAATCAAAGATCAAAGAAATGTATCCCCAAAGCACATCCATGAATCTGAGTTAAATGTTTTGCTTTGTTAGGGCTCTTTCTTTGCCACATTGTTGCCGCCCCTAGTATGTTCCCTTACATCGCATGGGGGTGTATTTGACCTCAAACTAGACCTGCTCGCAAACCACAGAATTGAGAAATCAAAGCTTAAAAGTTTTTATGTTTAAACTTTTGGGGATCGGTGTAATTACAAGATGATTTCATGTCAAAACACAGCCTTTAATTACACCCTAGATTGTGTTTTCTTTTCTTCATGCTTGGGCTCCTGTTTGTTCACTTGGTAGTAGAGAAGTGTACAAGGTAGTGTATGTGGGAGGAGTATTAGAAATGACACTTGTGAAATCCCGTGAGAGAATTTCTACTAAGTTGCCAAATGTACACTTGTATATATTTAACATCTTGTACCATAAACACTCACTCAAAAAAATTGTTACACTTTCCACAAGGGGGGGCGGGACGGGGGACAGACTGATCGATGTCGATGAATTCACCCCCCTCCCCCCCCCCAAAAAAAGAGAAAACTTTGTGAGTTAAGTTTATGAGACGGTGATAGTGGGGGAGTGTTTAAAAAATACACTAGTGTACTCTTGAAAGAAAGTTTCCAAGAAGTTGCAACATATACACTTTTGTACATTTTGCAACTTCTACCACATCCATCTCCTTGTACACTCACTTCATGCACTCGGTGGGGGGAGGAGGGGGAAGGGGGACAAGGTGATGTACGTAGACCCGTCCCTCTCCCCTCCCCGGCTCCCCAAAAATGTGTATGAGGCGAGTGTATTAGGTAGCATATGGGGTTGTGGGAGTTAAAACAGACACTTGTGTACTCTTGTGAGGAAATCTTTGGGAAGTCACAACATGTCCACTTGTGTATATTTTTTGACTTCTTGCACATACGTCCTTTCATACACTTGTATCATACACATGGGAAGGGAGGGTGGGAAAGGAGGGACCAAAGGTATGGTTGATCATGTCATTTTTGTACACTTTGTAATATTTGAATGGCCCAAGCGTTCATGTGTAGTTTCTCAGAAAGTAGACCCAAGCGTACTTGTGTCCACACATACAAATGTACACACAACATAAGAACTTTTCATGTGATTTTTTAATGGAGCAAGAATCAAACATAAACTTCATGAAAACAAAGATCAGTAATATGGATCAGTAGGATGAGGGAGTTATGAACATCATTTCTTAATTTGGGGGAATCTCTTAATACCCATTCAGTGATCCCCTCTCCCCGAAACACAAAAAGTGTATTGGAAGAGTGTACATGGGAGTGTGTTTGGTGCACTTGCTCAGAAAAACACAAGTGTATTTAAGAATGTAATTTCGATGAAACGTCTCTTAATAAAATACAATTGTGTATTTTTCTGTACAACCCTCTTATACAGTATCGAATACACAGGCTTCATACACTTTTACTTCATGTGGAAGGAAGGAGGGGGAGGGTCTCTCAATATCCATCGAACCCACCCCGCACCACCCCCCTCCCCCAATATTGAAAGTGTATCAGAGGAGTGTATGTGGGAGTGCATGTGGTCCACGTATTGGAAAATACACAAGTGCATTTTGCAGATGTTATTTCTACAAAAACATCTCTTAGCATGATCCGCTTCTGTTGTTTTCAATCACCCCTGTCATACATTGCCCAAAAGAAATGCCTAACACACTTTCAATTCTGGTAGAGAGGGGGGCAAGGGTCACTTGATATTCATTGAACCTGTCTCCCTCCCCCCCCCCTCCCCAAAGATCAAAACTGTATTCGTAAGGTGTATATGGAAGGTTATGTAGTGCACGTGCTAAAAAAACACACAAGTGTATTTGTACATGTTATTTCTACAAAACATCTCTTAGTATAATACATTTGTGTTTTTTTCTATACACCCCTCTTATACACTGCCCAATACACAAGCCAAATACACTTTCACCTTTTGTGAGGGTCGAGGGTCGCTCGATATCAGTCAAACCCATCCCCCATCCCACCCTCCAAAACACCAAAAGTGTAGTAAGGGATTTCATCTAGCAGTGTACATGGTGTATGCACTGAGAAGTAGACAAGTGTATTCACAAATGGTATGTCTACAAAACATTTCTAAGCGTAATACACTTGTGTCTTTCCTTGTACACCCCTTGCATACACTACCCAATACACTAGCGCCATAGAATTTTACCTTTTTTGGTGGGGGGAGGATCTCTCAATATTTCTCAAACGCATCTCCCCCCCCCCCTCCAACGCAGAAAGTGTATTGGAGGAGTGTTTGTGGGAGTGCATGAGGTGTAAGTGCTCAAAAATACACAAGTGTATTCACAAATGTTATTTCTCTCAAACATCGTTTCCCGTTATGCACTTTTGTTTTCTTCTATACACCCCTCTCATACATTACCGAATACGCTGGCTTGATTCACTTTTACCTTTTGGGGAGGGTCGCATGATATTCGTCCAATCCCCCCCTCCCTCCCAAACACTAAAAGTGTATTTGGAGAGTGTATCTAGGATTGTATGTGGTGCACGTGCTACAAAATACACAAGGGTTTTTGTAAATAGGACTTCTACAAAACCATCAATCAGCGTAATACAATTGTGTCTTTTTCTATACACCTCTCTCATACACTGCCCAATGTACTAGCCTGATACACTTTTAACGTTTTTTAATGGGGGGAGGGTCTCTCAATATCAAGCCCATATCTCGCCGCCTCCCCCTCAACACCAAATGTGTATAGGGGGAGTGTATGTGGAAATGCATGTGGTCCAAGTGCTGAAACATACACAAGTGTATTCGCAAATGCTACTTCTAGAAAACAACTCTTTGTGTCACACCCTTGTACATTTTTCTTGACACTCCTCTCATACACTTTACAGTGGATGGGCCCAATACACTTTTACCCTTTGCAAGGGGGGGGAGGGTCTATCGATATCCATTCAACCCATCCCTCCCCCCCAAACACTGAAAGTGTATTGAAGGAGTTTGTGTGGGAGTGTATGTAGTGCACATGCTAAAAATACACAATTGCATTCACGCAAAAAAATCCAACCCCTGGAAAGGGATATCGAGTGAGTTTTAGTTCCATCTAGTTCTTTGTCCAAGAAAAGGTGTGTCTATTTGTTTTAGTAGTAGCACATTTTGGGTCTAAGATCAAAAGTATAGCTTCTTCACCAAATTTTGAATGGAGTTGTGAAAAAAAGAAACAAGGATTTTTATTCGGAGTTAAAATTTTGAATCTCAATCCTTCTAACAGCATTCTTGTGTTTAAGCATGCAAACACACTCTTATAACTTCGAAAAACATTCAAATTCCAATTGTAGAGTAACTTCGACAAAGGTACCATGAAAGTTGCATATGCATACATTTGACATGTGCAATGTGTAAAGAGTTTGTATGTTACGATTGATTAGCCATCAATGAGGGACCAAGCCATTTTAGCGAACCCATCCCCCTGTACCCCTCTCGTAACGAACAAAAGAAGTGTCTGGGGCAACTGTATGAGGCAATGTACATGGAAGAAGTATGAAAACACATACTAGTATAGACTTGTGATACAATTTCTGGGAAGTCACGACATAAGTATTTGTGTATGGTTTGGGACTACTACCGTGTTGATTTTGTGAGACAAACAACAAGGGCTAAGACCCTTGTTGGTAGGATCTTTCGGTGATCAGTAGTGCAGCATGTACAATAGCAAGAGAAGGGTTGGGAACTATGGACTGAAATCTTGATTGATGCAAAGTACAATTATGGTACATGAAAAGCTAAGCATACTTGGCTAGCACGGCTCATGGCCCACAGAAACGCAACGCCTTGTTAAGCCTTGTAGGCCGTTTGGCAAAGGGTCTTGGCAAACTTTCGAGGTTGACTGGCCTCCAAGGTAGCCTCCGCCCAGGCTTGCAGGCCTTCAAAAGCTTATAAGGGCCTTCGAGGTATTTGAAGTAGAGTGTTGGTCAAGGCTTCAGAGTCAGAGGTTTGAGCAGAGCTGATTGCTTGTAAAATGCTGAGATAGATCTCAGCAAAGAGGAGCTTCCCCTTTTATACCTGTGGACTCGGCAAGTTGACCACCTGAAGGAAAAGCTTCTTAAAGGTGGTTTAGGTCTGCTACCTCTTGGGGAAGCTTCCTTCTAGGTGAAACTTCCGGTAGGTCAGAGTTGTTCCTGGCATCCGTACAACCTTACAGAGAAGCTTCCTCCTTGAGGAAGCTTCGTGACATCTTCAGGTGATGTTTCGTACAAAGGTTCCTTGCTCTTCAGGTTTCCCACAAAGCTGCTTCCTCTTCAGGTTTTCCTGTAACGGCCGTTGATCTTGCCATGTTGTTGCATCAGATCCATTGATTAGGAGCCTCCAAAAGCTCATATTAGATTGGCCCATGCAAGTTGAGAAGCCCAGGCTTCATGCATGTGGCCGATGATGCAGTGTAGGCCTCATGCTTAGGGTGCATGATTCCTCTCTAGTCATCAAGAGCACTCCCTGACCACGGTAGCTATGTAATGTTGCATAGTAGGTAACTGCTCTCCCTTCCAGAGCTAACTAGAGGCATGCGCAGTCCTCTTGTGCATGCCACCACGCTATGTTACACACCAGGCCCCTTAGGCTGCTTCAGGGCTGGTTGTCAGAATTCATGTGGCTTGTATAGGGGAAAATTCCCAGTAAACGTGGGCCTAGAAATTCACCAAAATATCTGTTACTTTCCGTATAGTGCCTCAAATGCAATACCGTCTTCAAAATGTTTAGCTTAATACTAGCGTAGTAATCACACCTCTCAACACTCCCCCTTGATTGGTGCACTAGTGGTTTGAACCGTGTAGTTCTAGTTCGCTCGCAATGATTTGCTGCTTCAGATTTTTTTGTTTCAGTCGATGTTGTCTCTTGGACGATGAAGCACTTGAGCTCCGTATGTGTAAAGCAGGCTTGAGTAATGGCGGAACAACGTGTGTTCGACTTCCGCTTTCCCCCCATGACCAGCCGCTTCTCCACGTACTCCAAAAGGGCGTTGCACGTGGAACCACACTGCCTCGCGCATCTGTAAAACATTTCCTTTGGGACGCTCTATGTAAGAAATTTGGGTGCCTTCTTTGTGCGTGGCACATACACGAGTTGGATCGTGCTATCCTTGACCTTTGAACGAATCTTATGTCTACAAACATTGATGAACTTTGTTTTGCCTTGAAACTTTGTCGAGTTAATGAGGTAAATCAAGCTCCTTGCATGCAATCTTTGTACAGGTCTTATTGTCGCGTACAATTTTTTGTGTGCTTCAACGATCCGTCTCTGCTGTAGTAGGCGGTCTCACTCCTCTCCCTTGATCCCTGATGTGTCAGTTGCTGCTATGAAACAGCTGTTGTTACATGTCAGTAAGGAATCGCTTGCAAACTTTGCGAGCATACATTTGTTGGCTCAGGTGAAGCGTATGCTCTTCACGGTTGCGTTCGATACTCATGCTCAAGTAGAACTCAAAGGTAGACATGAGTGTCACATTGAATTCCTATGTCATGTCAGTTGCTGTGGCTTTGATGAACGCAGCCGACAACCCTACGATGAGAAGGACGTCGACATAAACAAGCACGTGGCAGTCTAGCTTTGTGTCTGGTGATGGCTGATGTAGGAAGAGGCAATCGTCGTTTTCTAAAGACTTAAAGTCTAGAGACTAAAGCATTGCTTGCAGCTTCATATACCAAAGTAGGGGGCTTTGCTTCATTTCGTATGACTCTTCACCAACTTCCACACTCTACCACTTCCATTGTCGTAACTTACTGGTCGTGTCCATCTCACCATGTAGAAAAGCATTTTTCACATCGACTTGCTACTCCTCCTAGTCCATCACTGCTGCAACTGCTAGCATGAAGTAGGCGGTGGTGTAGCGGGTCACGGGAGCGTAGGTGTCGGAGAAGTCTTTTCCTTCAACTTGCGTGAACCCCTTTTCCACGAGGCAAGCCCTGAACCTGTCAATGCACCCATCTGCTTTTGTCTTCACGTAAAACAAACACTTCACTCCTACTGGTCGGGATTAGACGAAAGCTTTGTGAGCTCCCACGTCCCTTGATACATGAGACTCTAGTACTCTACGTCAAGTGCTGCTTTCTATTTTGAACCATGGTCACCCTGTAGTGCTTCTTTGAGAGTCTTTGGCTCTAGAAGAGACGAGGGATACGAGGTGCGTGGTGGTGATGTCCGCCACAACATCATCCGCCTCTTCGTAGAGAGAGCAGGCCGTGATAGCCAGATTTGCCTCATTGATCGCCTACTCTTCTTCTTGTTGCAACTATCGTTGCACGAAGCATGTGAGACGCCCCGGATGCCAAGCATCTCCATCTTATGGTTTCCCCGTCGCATGCGCACCATCTTGCACGCTTACGGTCTCCATTTTTTCATGAGGCACTACGAGCGCCTCATGATCAGTGCTGATGCGATCGTCTTGACAAGTGTCAAGGGCCACACGCGGGGCCACTGGCTGCTAATCCACCTTATCGACATAAAGAAGGGTGAGTGGCACACTGTCATCTTCCCCCTCCTCTAGCGTCTCCACATACGAGTGGTACAAAGACTAGAGTAGAGCAAGTTCACTAGACTGCTTATTCTCCCAAGCATACCTCCTTAGATTCTTAAAGAATATGTTGTCTCTACTTGTGATGATCTGACGGGAATCCACATCGTAAAACTCCCACCCCTTTATGCTGGTGAGGCCGAGGAAAAAAATCTATGTTGCTTTGTATGCTAGCTTCTGTTGACATTCCTTTGGGACATGGAGTAGTGCCATGTAGCAAAAGGTGCGTGGCATGGAGATGTCTTGTTTGTCTTCGTGCCATATTTGGAAGGATGTCACGCTTGGTAGGGACATGTGTGGTACTTGGCTGCCCACACACATTACTTGCCGAAGTGTAAATGGCCACCATGAGTTGTCGAGCTGCGCACCAAGTGACATCGACTTCAGCGTCTCCTGCATCGTGCGGTTTTCTCACTCTGCTACGCCAATTTGCTATATTGTGTATGGCATGGAGAACTGTTGCACGATGCTGAGATCCTTCAGCACAATTGCAAATTGTGTGCTGGTGTACTTGCCAGCACCATCAAAGCGTAGAGCATGTAGCTTCTTCTTGCTTTATCTTTCGACCATCGCGAGCCACTTGAAGAAACATGATGTAGCCTCCTCTCTTGTACAAAGAGGACAGCTCCACACCATCCTAGTGACTTTGTCAACAAAGAGAAGAAATTGGCAATGCCCTCCGTAGACTCTGGCTATTGGTACAGGTCCACAAATGTCCGTGTAGACTAGCTTCAACTTCTAGCTGACGTCGCACTTTGTAGCCAAAGAAAACATCTATTCTGGTAATTTGGCCCGAGCGCAGTCTTCACAAGAGTCTCATGCGTCCTTATTGCTGCTATCCTTGAGATGAAGACCGTTGACTTGCTCGTTCTTGTGCATTGTCTAAACTATCTGGTTGCTGATGTGACCAAGTCGTTTGTGCCACCAGTCACCTGGTGGAGACTTCCTGTTACAAAGGGCGTATTCGGTCCTATCGTTGGAGCTGGTGTTGCAAAGTCCAGCTCAATCATGCCGTGCGGAAGAAGGCAACCTTTGGCAAAGGTCTCGCCTTCACGGCTCTTGAAGCTAACATGTTGTCCGTTGTTGACGATCGTAACACCCTTCACCATCAGCTACCCAAGTGAGAGAAGGTTCACCGTGATCTCAGGTTTGTATAATAGATACCCAAACTTGACATGGGCAGCGCCGTACCTAGTCACTGTCATTTTTCCTTTGTCCAAAAGAGGCACTTTCCGCTTGATCACAACTGTGACGAAGCCTTTCGAGTAGGGTTCTAGCTCGTGGAGGCAGGCCTTGTCATGGGTGATATGAGAAGTGCACCCACTTTCAAGGTACCACACGTAAGTGGAGCAAACCAGCTCATCGCTCTACTTGGTTGAAAGCTCGAAGACAGATCCTTTGTAGTCAAACTGCTTTTCCTTACCTCCATCCTACTTCTTGGCCGCTTTGTTCTCGCCTCTCTTTAACTACTTCTCCTTATTGTTAGCTGCCTTCTTCTCCCCCTTTCCTCCTGAATTGTTTACTCTAGAACATTGTTTTTGCTTTGCTTGCTCCTCATCCCACATCATTTTCCTGCAATCCCGCTTCATGTGCCCAATCTTTCTACAATAATGGCACTCAACTACAGGCCGTGACCTCGCATTCTGGCCGGGTGGACTTCATATGTTGGCATTTGGTCCAGAGTGGGTGGACGACTGGTGGACGCAGAGTTCCTCATGGAATGGCCGTTCCGCAAAGGCTGAGCATTGGACACCGCAACGCTCACACCTTTGTAAGTTGCATTGCTCAGGATTCTCTCCTTTCTTGTCAACGGCAGGTCTCGTTGCTCTATTAGAAGTTTTTTGCAAATGCATGCTTCTATGAGCTCTGCTTCATGCTTGAACTTGAGAACCTTCCGGACTTCGTCTAAGGCCCCTGTCATTCCATTAAGAAGAATGGTCACAAATAGAGGCATTGAGAGAGGAGTGTCTGTCCCTACGAGCTGATCGCAAAGTGAATTTTCTTTGTTGATGTGGAACTTGATGTTGTCGAAGCCGTTGAGGTTGATGGGCGACACTTCCATCAGGAGGTGAGATTTGAAAGTTGAGTCACCAGACATCAAGGTTCGCAGCAGGTAGGACCAAGTTTGGCAAGCTTGCTCAACGGTCTCCTCGTACATCCATATGGCTCGTAGGATGCGAGGAGTTAGATGGTCGTCCAGCACCATGAAAGCAACTTGAGTGAAGTAGTTGTACTCAGCCACCATGTTAGACAGTGACCCTGGGGGTAGAGGCTTGTAGTAACCATAGTAGAACTTCCAGATACCGTGTATCTAGGCCGCTTGTTTGAACTTGTGCACTGAGTGTGGGAAGTGCTCACCATCGAATCTGTCAACCTTGCGCTTGTGCATATGTAGTGAAACTGGTGCTTGGGGCACACCATCCTTTCATCCTTGGTACGCCTTGCCTTGTTATGCCGCATGTGGGAGTGGCACAAAGCCTTGTGCCATCCCTTCCCGCCCATGTGGTGGTACTGCTACCCGTGCATGAGCTGTTGTTGGTTTTGCCGCAAAGGGTTGCTCTCCTTGTGCTTTGGCATCTGATGGTAGTGTGGCATGGGTGGCAACATCGGAGCTGGTTGTGGCTGTTGAGCCACAAACGACTATGGCATGCCTCCTAAAGGTGGTTCAGCCGGCTGCACCTGCAGAGACATGGCTGGTTGCATGAATGAAGGAGGGCTAGCTTGAGGCAGATGTGCTAATGATCCTTGTGAACCATGTTGCCACTGCATATGTTATTGTTGTTGCTAAAGATGCTGCTGTTGAAGTTCTTATTGCTGAGCCCATGCCACCTTCTGGAGAAGTTGTGTAATTCGGGCTACTTGAGCCGCATGTCACTAATCTAGTTGTTCCTCCTACGATGCTTTAGCTGCATTGGTTAGCTACTCCTATTAACGTAGGAGCTCTTGAGCGGCATTCTCCTACTTAAGTGCCTCCCTCTCTTGCTCCACAGCTTGGCGTGTTGCGACTTCTTGTTGAGCCATACGTTGCGCCTCCTCATCCAAGCGTTGCGCCTCTACAGCTTGGCATTGTGCGTTTTCTCCAACATGGCGCCCCTACTCTTGACTCATGCCCATGCCATGCAAAAAAGATTGATCACCAAGTGTAGGAGAAGCTGAGAGAGCATTCTCCTCTTCCATGTTGCTAGTGCTTCTGTGCAGGTGGAAAGCCGCTCACGTGTGTGAAGTGGCGTCACCTCCACGTCTGTCCCAGCACTTGTACAAAGCTTGTGAAGAACGTCTCCAACACCATCAAAGTCTTCTACTTCTCATGCTACAAACTGCTATGGGCACCACCTGAAGCTCTGGTACCATGTTGATTCCTGACATTGACAATAAGGGCTAGGACCCTTGCTGGTAGGATCTTTGGGTGATTAGTAGTGTAGCATGTACAATTGTAAGAGAAGGGTTGAAAACTATGGACAGAAATCTTGATTGACATAAAGTACAAGTATGGTACATGAAAAGCTAAGCACATGAGGCTAGCATAGCTCCTGGAACACAGATTGGCAACGCCTTGTTAGGCCTTATAGGCTGTTGTGGCAAGGGTCTTGGCTTAGTCTCCAGGTTAACTAGACTCCAGGGTAGCCTCCACAGAGGCTGGCAAGCCCTGCAAGGCTTATTCGGGCCTTGGAGGGATCTGTAGTAGAGTCTTGGTAAGGGCTCCAAAGTCAAAGGCTTGAGCAGAAGTGATTCCTCAGAGAATTCTAAGATAGATCTGAACTAAGAGGAGGTTCTCCTTTCATGCCCTTGGACCTGGCAAAATGACCACCTGAAGGAGAAGCTTCCTATACGTGTGTTAATTCTGCTACATCTTTGGGAAGCTTCCTTCCAGGTGAAACTTCCTCTAGGTCAGAGTTGTTCCTCGCATCCATATTGCCCTAGCTAGAAGCTTCCTCCTTGAGAAAGCTTTGTCAGGTCTTTAAGTGAACTTTCCCATAGAGGTTGCTTGCTCTTTAGGTTTTCCTTTGACTACCGTTGATCTTGCCATGCTGTTGCATCAGATCCGTCGATCAGGAGCCTCCTGAAGCTCGCATTAGATTGGCGCATGCAAGTTGAAAGGCCCAAGCTTTTTGCATGTGGCTGATGATGTTGTAAAGGCCTCATTCTTAAGAGGCATGATTCCTGTCCAGTCAGCTACAAGATTCTCTCACGAAGGTAGCTGTGTAGTGTTGCATAGTAGGTAGCTCCCCTCCCTTCAAGAGCTAACTAGAGGCATATGCAATCCTCTTGTGCATGCCAGCACACTACATTACACACCAGGCCCTTTAGGCTCCTTCAGTGCTGGTTGTCAAAATCGATCTGCCTTGTACAGGAGAGGATTTTGAGTAGACGTGGGCCTGAAAATTCACAATAAAATTCGTAATTTTACGTATAGTGCTCCAAATGTAGTGCCGTATTCACCATATCATAGCTTAAAACCAGCGTAATAATTGCACCTCTCAACATATCCCATACAACCCGACATGCATTTGCCTCAAAAGAAATGTTGACAGACCCACCCACCCTTTTCCCATAATAGAAGAAGTGTATGAGGAAAGTGTATGATATGGTGCATGTAGGTGGGATCTTAAAAAAGACTTAGTCTACCCTCTTAAAAGAATTCTTAGGAATTTGCAAGATTCACACTAGTTTTCATTTTGCGAATTCCGCCACATACATCCCCTCACACACTTGTCTTATACACTTTCAAGAACAAGGGGTTATTGGGAGGGACCAAGCAATTTTAGTGGACCCATCCCCTTTGCCCCCTTCCCCAAAAAGGAGAAAAAGTGTATCAAGCAAGTGTATGAAGTGGTGCATGTAGGATTATGAAAAAAAAACAATTGTTTAGTCTCTTGAAAGAATTTGTAAGAAGTTTCCACGTATACAATAGTGTACATTTTGCATCTTCTGTCACAAACACCGTCTCAGACACTTGCATCATACACTCACAAGGAGGGCGGGTGGATCACGACCTGTCCTCTCACCTTCCAAAATGAAAGGGTGTATGAGGCGAGTGTATGAGATAGTGTATGTGGGGAGAATGTTAAAAGAGATACTAATTTACTCTTGTTAGAGAATCTCAAGGAAGACGTGAGGTGTGCACAAGTGTACATTTTGTAACTTGTGCCACATACACCCCCTCATAGACTCCTCATACACCTCGAGGGGGAATAGACCAAGTGATTTTGGTGAAATAGTCCCCCTCTCCCTAAAAACAGAACAAATGTATGACGTAAGTGTTTAAGGTAGTGTATGGGAGGGGATTATGAGAAAAACCAATATACTCTCATGAGAGGATTTCTAGGAAGTCATGAGATTTACACTTGTGTAGAATTTGTAGCCCTTACCACATGTACTTGCTCATACACTTACCTTATACACTTGTGGGGGATGGACCGTGGAAGTTTGACAAACCTGTCTTCCCAACCCCTGAAAAAAATTAGAAAGCATAGAAGACAAGTGCATGAGACGCTGTGTGGGAGGGGATATTGAAAAGAGACACTAGTGTACATGTGTGAGATTTACTTGAGAAAGTTGCAACATGTACACGAGTGTACATTTTTTTACTTCCACCACATACATGCCCTCATACACTTGCCTCATAATTTTGTGAGAAGGGGGAGGGAGGAAGCTTGTCCGATTAGGTGTCCTCTATATGAAAAATCATGTCTTGTATGTACGTGAAATCATCCTATACATGTACAAACAATCCTAGAAGACAATGTAGGAGGTCTAATAGAATGTGTCACAAATTAGGGGTTGCAAGAACGTCTCAACAGAATCACAATGGTCTAAATGAAAAAAATCTTTTTAAGATTCTTGTAGCCTTCTACTAAGCTACCTTTCTATGCACGTAATTATACACCCATGTAGTAGTGGATAAAATACCTATGACTAACCATACCTTATCCCATCTCCGACAAATCTAGCTCCACATATGTGAGGCCCTCACATATCCAGAACCCCCCCTCGAAACCCTACCTTCATTCCCTCAAAGACAAGATTATAGGTCAAGACTTGCTCTTTAGTCCTCTTGTCACCATAAACATCATAAGCAATTCTTACCTTCCTAAAAATTGTTACCCAAGTCTCCTGAGTTGGGACCCATCTTCCTCTTCTTTGTTCATGGTGCGCAATGCACTAACAAAGACTAAAAACCTTTGATTCAAAGGTAGGGTTCAATGAACTAGTCAAACAACTCGTTCCCTTTCTTTGGTCACTAGAAGTAAGATGACACTTTGTATAGGAGTTTTTTCGGTGGGTGCGACTCCCACATAACCCTTGAGAGGCCCCTCTTTCACGACCTCCCTTGGCATGAATTTCTAACCTGTGTGGAACAAATTTTTACTTGTTAAGTTCCCACCAAAAAGTGCAATTGTAGGCTACTACCTCTATGACATTAGCCAAAGAAACTTGTTGCCAGACACTTTAGACCCTCTCACACCAAACAAACTCTACTCACCACGTACAATTGTAGTGAGCTGAGTTTCGAGGATCGATGATCTCGTTCCTTCTAACGTGCATCAAGAGTGCTTGGTTCTTGTTCATTTCCTCGTGGCGCCCAGTTTTCAACATTTTTCTGTAAGTAACACACACATTTTGACCCTTCAATAAAATCTTGAAATTGGTGTGACGTCCTACGTGCAACATTTTGGCTCTTTGGGATGATACCATAATCAATGTAAAGATAAGTAAAACATGTCAATGGTAGTTTGTGATATAAAGTTGAATTTGAAAATGAGGCAAAGACAGATAGATGCTGCAATTTTTTTCACCCCTGGAGTTGTAACAACTCTTTACAACTTGTCTATTGTGCCCCATGCGATGAACATGTTGAATATCTGATACACCCTCCAAATCAGAGGGGACACTTGGTGTGGACAAGAATAGTAGCGTCACACTAGATGTAGGTGAATGAGAGGCATGCTCGATTATCACCAATACGACATGAGCAATGAGTAAAGTGACTCAATGGCTTGGTACCCAATGCTCAGCCACACTCACTGAAGGTGACACATGGAGTTGAATTCCTGGACATACGCAAGTAGAGGTGTGGAAAGTGTCTATTACAATGCATCCCGTAGCATATCACCTTGTACCCTTGCATATGCTGTCCGGCACTAGAAGAAATATTGATGCCATTGCTCATGATGGCTAGGCATGGAAAGTATGAAAGTGCAAATTATCAAAGCCTTCCATGGTGCAATCTGATTGGCTTGTCAATGTAATCTGAGCTTCCCTGATAACATGTAATGTTCGTGAGTACGTATGTATGCCACCATATGTGTTGCAACCCGTCCGTAGACATTGAACTTCTCCTATACGTGTCTTTGAAAAATTATAGGTAAAACTTTCTACAAAACGCCCACCTTGTTACTCAGTTTTTAACATGAAAATAAATGAATAAAAGCAACATGAAAATATGTAGAAATGTATACACCCGCATTTGCACCCTAAAGTAATACCGTCAAACTTTACAAGTATTAGGAGAAATTTTGCAACTATTTCATGTGCCCAAAATTTGTGTTTGAAATGAATTAATACATGATATGTGTGTATGGATGAACCTTTTGGCAAAGCATTTAAATACACCAAAAAGAAGAAAAACTCACTTTCTCGGGGTAGAATACATGCAATACACAGTCACAAGAAAACCATGACTGGCACGTGGGGTAGATTGGGCTTTTATCCAGTGGTTACGACTACGGAAAACAAAAGGTATCAATTTCCAGAGACGGGGGTGAATGTGGCTTATTGTTCCGAGGCAGGGGTGAATGAGATTTATATTTCGGATGCAAGGGTGGATTAGTTCTAGCTGTCCGATGTGGGGGAATAAGGTCTTTTTTCCGGAAATAGGCGTACATTGTGTAGCCGCCCATATAGTTACTCCCTGCGTCGTTTTTACGTTTTCACATGGGGGTAGGGTGAAATTTGTTGGGAAGAGGTGTCCAAGCACTTCGCCCAGCACTTCGCCATGCACGTCGCACTGGGTTCACCGCGAACGGCAACGCCTCACCCTCGTGCTTCCTCCGAGTGTAAGGCTACGTTCTACTCGATGGTCGGCAAGACCTCCGCTTAGAAGATGGACCACGAGACCCCAAACCCTTGGAGCACACCCGCTCCCGCTCCCGCTCACAGGGAGAAGGTGTATGCCAGCGCGTCACCTCCTCGTCGCCTCCAGCGAGCGGCGATCAGAGACCCCTCCACCCACCACGAACAACCGACAACAAGACAAGGTCCAAGTCAACGCACGACAAAACCCCAGACACTTCCGTCGACCTCAACCACCCCTCACAGAAGCAACCGCTCAG
>SZWC01011209.1:80282-94378 GCA_023375785.1 Penium margaritaceum | reverse complement strand
TTGCGCCTAATTGTGCCCTACTTGCGCCCTACTTGCGCCCTACTTACGCCCTACTTGCGGCCTATTTACACCCTACTTGCGCCCTACTTCCGCTCTACTTCAACCCTTATTGCGACCTACTTGCACCCTACTTGTGCCCTACTTCCGCCCTACTTCCACCTTGCTGCAAGTTCGTGCTGACATCGATCAACCAACCCCCGCCGCTTACGCCCTACTTGCGCCCTACTTACACCCTACTTGCGCCGTACTTGCGCCCTACTTGCACCCTACTTGCGCCCTACTTGTGTCCTACTTGTGCCCTACTTGCGCCCTACTTGCGCCCTACTTGCGCCCTACTTACACCCTAATAAAGCCCTACTTGCGTCCTACTTGCACCCTACTTGCGCCCTACTTGCGCCGTACTTGCGCCCTACTTGCGCCCTACTTGCACCCTTCTTGCGCCTTACTTGCGCCCTACTTCCGCCCTACTTGCGCCCTACTTGCGCCCTACTCGTGCCCTTCTTGCGCCGTACTTGCGCCGTACTTGCGCCCTACTTGCGCCCTACTTGCACCCTTCTTGCGCCTTACTTGCGCCCTACTTCCGCCCTACTTGCGCCCTACTTGCGCCCTACTCGTGCCCTTCTTGCGCCGTACTTGCGCCGTACTTGCGCCCTACTTGCGCCCTACTTGCACCCTTCTTGCGCCTTACTTGCGCCCTACTTCCGCCCTACTTGCGCCCTACTTGCGCCCTACTCGTGCCCTTCTTGCGCCGTACTTGCGCCGTACTTGCGCCCTACTTGCGCCCTACTTGCACCCTTCTTGCGCCTTACTTGCGCCCTACTTCCGCCCTACTTGCGCCCTACTTGCGCCCTACTCGTGCCCTTCTTGCGCCGTACTTGCGCCGTACTTGCGCCCTACTTGCGCCCTACTTGCACCCTTCTTGCGCCTTACTTGCGCCCTACTTCCGCCCTACTTGCGCCCTACTTGCGCCCTACTCGTGCCCTTCTTGCGCCGTACTTGCGCCGTACTTGCGCCCTACTTGCGCCCTACTTGCACCCTTCTTGCGCCTTACTTGCGCCCTACTTCCGCCCTACTTGCGCCCTACTTGCGCCCTACTCGTGCCCTTCTTGCGCCGTACTTGCGCCGTACTTGCGCCCTACTTGCGCCCTACTTGCACCCTTCTTGCGCCTTACTTGCGCCCTACTTCCGCCCTACTTGCGCCCTACTTGCGCCCTACTCGTGCCCTTCTTGCGCCGTACTTGCGCCGTACTTGCGCCCTACTTGCGCCCTACTTGCACCCTTCTTGCGCCTTACTTGCGCCCTACTTCCGCCCTACTTGCGCCCTACTTGCGCCCTACTCGTGCCCTTCTTGCGCCGTACTTGCGCCGTACTTGCGCCCTACTTGCGCCCTACTTGCACCCTTCTTGCGCCTTACTTGCGCCCTACTTCCGCCCTACTTGCGCCCTACTTGCGCCCTACTCGTGCCCTTCTTGCGCCGTACTTGCGCCGTACTTGCGCCCTACTTGCGCCCTACTTGCACCCTTCTTGCGCCTTACTTGCGCCCTACTTCCGCCCTACTTGCGCCCTACTTGCGCCCTACTCGTGCCCTTCTTGCGCCGTACTTGCGCCGTACTTGCGCCCTACTTGCGCCCTACTTGCACCCTTCTTGCGCCTTACTTGCGCCCTACTTCCGCCCTACTTGCGCCCTACTTGCGCCCTACTCGTGCCCTTCTTGCGCCGTACTTGCGCCGTACTTGCGCCCTACTTGCGCCCTACTTGCACCCTTCTTGCGCCTTACTTGCGCCCTACTTCCGCCCTACTTGCGCCCTACTTGCGCCCTACTCGTGCCCTTCTTGCGCCGTACTTGCGCCGTACTTGCGCCCTACTTGCGCCCTACTTGCACCCTTCTTGCGCCTTACTTGCGCCCTACTTCCGCCCTACTTGCGCCCTACTTGCGCCCTACTCGTGCCCTTCTTGCGCCGTACTTGCGCCGTACTTGCGCCCTACTTGCGCCCTACTTGCACCCTTCTTGCGCCTTACTTGCGCCCTACTTCCGCCCTACTTGCGCCCTACTTGCGCCCTACTCGTGCCCTTCTTGCGCCGTACTTGCGCCGTACTTGCGCCCTACTTGCGCCCTACTTGCGCCCTGCTTGCACCCTACTAGCGCCCTACTTGCGCCCTACTTGCACCCTACTTATACCGTTCTTGCACGCTACTTGTGCCCTACTTGCGCCCTACTTGCGCCTTACTTGTGCCCTACTTGCACCCTACTTTCGCCCTTCTTGTCCCCTATTTGCGCCTTACTTGTGCCCTACTTACGCCCTACTTGCGGCCTAATTGCGTCCTACTTGCGCCCTACTTGCGCCCTACTTGCACCCTACTTGTGCCCTACTTGTGCCCTACTTGCACCCTACTTGCGCCCTACTTGCGCCCTACTTGTGCCCTACTTACACCATACTTGCGTCCTACTTGCGCCCTACTTGCGCCCTATTTGCGCCCTACTTCCGCCCTACTTGCGCCCTACTTGCGCCATACTTGAGCCCTACTTGCACCCTACTTGCGCCCTACTTGCGCCCTACTTGTGTCCTACTTGCGTCCTACTTGTGCCCTACTTGCGCCCTACTTGCGCCCTACTTGCGCCCTACGTACGCCCTACTTGCGCCCTACTTGCACCCTATTTGCGTCCTACTTGCGCCCTACTTGTGCCCTACTTGCGCCTTACTAGCGCCCTCCTTGCGCCCTACTTACGCCCTACTTGCGCCCTACGTGCGCCCTACTTGCGTCCTACTTGCACCCTACTTGCGCCCTACTTGCGCCTTACTTGCGCCCTACTTGCGCCCTACTTGCGTCCTACCTGCGCCCTACTTGCGCCCTACTTGCGCCCTACTTTCGCCCTTCTTGCGCACTACTTGCACCCTACTTGTGCCCTACTTGCATCCTACTTGCGTCCTATTTGCGCCCTACTTGCGCCCTACTTGCGCCCTACGTACGCCCTACTTGCGCCCTACTTGCACCCTATTTGCGTCCTACTTGCGCCCTACTTGTGCCCTACTTGCGCCTTACTAGCGCCCTCCTTGCGCCCTACTTACGCCCTACTTGCGCCCTACGTGCGCCCTACTTGCGTCCTACTTGCACCCTACTTGCGCCCTACTTGCGCCTTACTTGCGCCCTACTTGCGCCCTACTTGCGTCCTACCTGCGCCCTACTTGCGCCCTACTTGCGCCCTACTTTCGCCCTTCTTGCGCACTACTTGCACCCTACTTGTGCCCTACTTGCATCCTACTTGCGTCCTATTTGCGCCCTACTTGCGCCCTACTTGCGCCCTACGTACGCCCTACTTGCGCCCTACTTGCACCCTATTTGCGTCCTACTTGCGCCCTACTTGTGCCCTACTTGCGCCTTACTAGCGCCCTCCTTGCGCCCTACTTACGCCCTACTTGCGCCCTACGTGCGCCCTACTTGCGTCCTACTTGCACCCTACTTGCGCCCTACTTGCGCCTTACTTGCGCCCTACTTGCGCCCTACTTGCGTCCTACCTGCGCCCTACTTGCGCCCTACTTGCGCCCTACTTTCGCCCTTCTTGCGCACTACTTGCACCCTACTTGTGCCCTACTTGCATCCTACTTGCGTCCTATTTGCGCCCTACTTGCGCCCTACTTGCGCCCTACGTACGCCCTACTTGCGCCCTACTTGCACCCTATTTGCGTCCTACTTGCGCCCTACTTGTGCCCTACTTGCGCCTTACTAGCGCCCTCCTTGCGCCCTACTTACGCCCTACTTGCGCCCTACGTGCGCCCTACTTGCGTCCTACTTGCACCCTACTTGCGCCCTACTTGCGCCTTACTTGCGCCCTACTTGCGCCCTACTTGCGTCCTACCTGCGCCCTACTTGCGCCCTACTTGCGCCCTACTTTCGCCCTTCTTGCGCACTACTTGCACCCTACTTGTGCCCTACTTGCATCCTACTTGCGTCCTATTTGCGCCCTACTTGCGCCCTACTTGCGCCCTACGTACGCCCTACTTGCGCCCTACTTGCACCCTATTTGCGTCCTACTTGCGCCCTACTTGTGCCCTACTTGCACCCTACTTTTGCCCTACTTGCGCCCTACTTGAGCCCTACTTGCGCCCTCCTTGCGGCCTACTTGCGTCCTACTTGCACCCTACTTGCACCCTACTTGCGCCCTACTTGTGCCCTACTTGCGCCTTACTAGCGCCCTCCTTGCGCCCTACTTACGCCCTACGTGCGGCCTATTTGCACCCAACTTGCGCTATATTTCCGCCCTACTTCAGCCCTACTTGTGCCCTACTTGCACCCTACTTCTGCCCTACTTTCGTCCTACTTCCACCATGTTGAAGTCCGTACTGACATCGATCACCCAACCCCCGCCGCTTGCGCCCTACTTGCGCCCTACTTGCGCCCTACTTGCGCCGTACATGCGCCCTACTTGCGCCCTACTTACACCCTACTTGCCCCCTACTTGCGCCCCACTTGCGCCCTACTTGCGCCCTATTCGCGCCCTACTTGCGTCCTACTTACGCCCTACTTGCACCCTACTTTCGTCCTACTTCCACCTTACTTGCACCCTACTTGCATCCTACTTGCGCCCTACTTGCGCCCTACTTGCGCTGTACATGCGCCCTACTTGCGCCCTACGTGCGTCCTACTTGCGCCATACCTGCGCCCTACTTGCGCCCTACGTGTGCCCTACTTACGCCCTACTTGCGCCCTACTTGCGCCCTACTTGCGCCGTACTCGCGCCCTACTTGCGCCCTACTTGCGCCCTACTTACGCGCTACTTGCGCCCTACTTGCGCCCTACTTGCGCCGTACTCGCGCCCTACTTGCGCCCTACTTGCGCCCTACTTACGCGCTACTTGCGCCCTACTTGCGCCCTACTTGCGCCGTACTCGCGCCCTACTTGCGCCCTACTTGCGCCCTACTTACGCGCTACTTGCGCCCTACTTGCGCCCTACTTGCGCCGTACTCGCGCCCTACTTGCGCCCTACTTGCGCCCTACTTACGCGCTACTTGCGCCCTACTTGCGCCCTACTTGCGCCGTACTCGCGCCCTACTTGCGCCCTACTTGCGCCCTACTTACGCGCTACTTGCGCCCTACTTGCGCCCTACTTGCGCCGTACTCGCGCCCTACTTGCGCCCTACTTGCGCCCTACTTACGCGCTACTTGCGCCCTACTTGCGCCCTACTTGCGCCGTACTCGCGCCCTACTTGCGCCCTACTTGCGCCCTACTTACGCGCTACTTGCGCCCTACTTGCGCCCTACTTGCGCCGTACTCGCGCCCTACTTGCGCCCTACTTGCGCCCTACTTACGCGCTACTTGCGCCCTACTTGCGCCCTACTTGCGCCGTACTCGCGCCCTACTTGCGCCCTACTTGCGCCCTACTTACGCGCTACTTGCGCCCTACTTGCGCCCTACTTGCGCCGTACTCGCGCCCTACTTGCGCCCTACTTGCGCCCTACTTACGCGCTACTTGCGCCCTACTTGCGCCCTACTTGCGCCGTACTCGCGCCCTACTTGCGCCCTACTTGCGCCCTACTTACGCGCTACTTGCGCCCTACTTGCGCCCTACTTGCGCCGTACTCGCGCCCTACTTGCGCCCTACTTGCGCCCTACTTACGCGCTACTTGCGCCCTACTTGCGCCCTACTTGCGCCGTACTCGCGCCCTACTTGCGCCCTACTTGCGCCCTACTTACGCGCTACTTGCGCCCTACTTGCGCCCTACTTGCGCCGTACTCGCGCCCTACTTGCGCCCTACTTGCGCCCTACTTACGCGCTACTTGCGCCCTACTTGCGCCCTACTTGCGCCGTACTCGCGCCCTACTTGCGCCCTACTTGCGCCCTACTTACGCGCTACTTGCGCCCTACTTGCGCCCTACTTGCGCCGTACTCGCGCCCTACTTGCGCCCTACTTGCGCCCTACTTACGCGCTACTTGCGCCCTACTTGCGCCCTACTTGCGCCGTACTCGCGCCCTACTTGCGCCCTACTTGCGCCCTACTTACGCGCTACTTGCGCCCTACTTGCGCCCTACTTGCGCCGTACTCGCGCCCTACTTGCGCCCTACTTGCGCCCTACTTACGCGCTACTTGCGCCCTACTTGCGCCCTACTTCCGCCCTACTTGCGCCCTACTTGCGCCCTACTTGAGCCCTACTTAGACCCTACTTGCGCCCTACTTGCGCCCTACTTGCGCCGTACTGCGCCCTACTTGCGCTCTACTTGTACCATACTTGTGCCCTGCTTGCGCATTACTTGCGCCATACTTGCGCCCTGCTTGCACCCTACTTGCGCCCTACTTGAGCCCTACTTGCGCCCTACTTGCACCCTACCTGTGCCCTACTTGCGCCCTACTTGCACCCTACTTACGCTCTACTTATGCCCTACTTACACCCTACTTGCGTCGTACTTGCGCCCTTCTTGCGCCCTACTTGCGCAATACGTACGCCATACTTGCGCCCTTCTTGTGCCGTGCTTACGCCCTCCTTGCGCCGTACTTGCACCCTTCTTGCGCCATATTTGCGCTCTACTTGCGTCCAACTTGTGCCCTATTTGCATCCTACTTGCGTCCTACTTGCGCCCCACTTGCGCCCTACTTGCGCCCTACTTGCGCCGTACTTGCGCCCTACTTGCGCCCTACTTGCGCCCTGCTTGCGCCCTACTTGCGCCCTACTTGCGCCCTGCTTGCGCCCTACTTGCGCCCTACTTGCGCCCTGCTTGCGCCCTACTTGCGCCCTACTTGCGCCCTCCTTGCGCCCTACTTACGTCCTACTTGCGCCCTACTTGCACCCTACTTGCGCCTTGCTTGCGTCCTACTTGCGCCCTACTTGCGCCCAACTTGCGTCCTACTTGCGCCCTACTTGAACCCTACTTGCGCCCTACATGCGCCCTACTTGCGCCCTACTTGCACCATACTTCTACCCTACTTGCGCCCTGCTTGCGCCCTACTTGCGCCCTACTTGCGCCCTCCTTGCGCCCTACTTACGTCCTACTTGCGCCCTACTTGCACCCTACTTGCGCCTTGCTTGCGTCCTACTTGCGCCCTACTTGCGCCCAACTTGCGTCCTACTTGCGCCCTACTTGAACCCTACTTGCGCCCTACATGCGCCCTACTTGCGCCCTACTTGCACCATACTTCTACCCTACTTGCGCCCTGCTTGCGCCCTACTTGCGCCCTACTTGCGCCCTCCTTGCGCCCTACTTACGTCCTACTTGCGCCCTACTTGCACCCTACTTGCGCCTTGCTTGCGTCCTACTTGCGCCCTACTTGCGCCCAACTTGCGTCCTACTTGCGCCCTACTTGAACCCTACTTGCGCCCTACATGCGCCCTACTTGCGCCCTACTTGCACCATACTTCTACCCTACTTGCGCCCTGCTTGCGCCCTACTTGCGCCCTACTTGCGCCCTCCTTGCGCCCTACTTACGTCCTACTTGCGCCCTACTTGCACCCTACTTGCGCCTTGCTTGCGTCCTACTTGCGCCCTACTTGCGCCCAACTTGCGTCCTACTTGCGCCCTACTTGAACCCTACTTGCGCCCTACATGCGCCCTACTTGCGCCCTACTTGCACCATACTTCTACCCTACTTGCGCCCTGCTTGCGCCCTACTTGCGCCCTACTTGCGCCCTCCTTGCGCCCTACTTACGTCCTACTTGCGCCCTACTTGCACCCTACTTGCGCCTTGCTTGCGTCCTACTTGCGCCCTACTTGCGCCCAACTTGCGTCCTACTTGCGCCCTACTTGAACCCTACTTGCGCCCTACATGCGCCCTACTTGCGCCCTACTTGCACCATACTTCTACCCTACTTGCGCCCTGCTTGCGCCCTACTTGCGCCCTACTTGCGCCCTCCTTGCGCCCTACTTACGTCCTACTTGCGCCCTACTTGCACCCTACTTGCGCCTTGCTTGCGTCCTACTTGCGCCCTACTTGCGCCCAACTTGCGTCCTACTTGCGCCCTACTTGAACCCTACTTGCGCCCTACATGCGCCCTACTTGCGCCCTACTTGCACCATACTTCTACCCTACTTGCGCCCTGCTTGCGCCCTACTTGCGCCCTACTTGCGCCCTCCTTGCGCCCTACTTACGTCCTACTTGCGCCCTACTTGCACCCTACTTGCGCCTTGCTTGCGTCCTACTTGCGCCCTACTTGCGCCCAACTTGCGTCCTACTTGCGCCCTACTTGAACCCTACTTGCGCCCTACATGCGCCCTACTTGCGCCCTACTTGCACCATACTTCTACCCTACTTGCGCCCTGCTTGCGCCCTACTTGCGCCCTACTTGCGCCCTCCTTGCGCCCTACTTACGTCCTACTTGCGCCCTACTTGCACCCTACTTGCGCCTTGCTTGCGTCCTACTTGCGCCCTACTTGCGCCCAACTTGCGTCCTACTTGCGCCCTACTTGAACCCTACTTGCGCCCTACATGCGCCCTACTTGCGCCCTACTTGCACCATACTTCTACCCTACTTGCGCCCTGCTTGCGCCCTACTTGCGCCCTACTTGCGCCCTACTTGCGCCCTACTTGCGCCCTACTTGCGCCCTACTTGCGCCCTACTTGTGCCCTACTTGCACCCTACACTCAATTACACACACTTACACGTAGTTACACCTACTTACACGCAAACTTACACACACTTCCACGTACTTACACGCACTTACACATACTAAAACGTACTTACACACATGTACACAAACTTACACGCACTTACACGCACTTACACACACTTACACGCACTTATACGTACTTACACACACTTGCATGCACTCGCACACACTAGCACCTACTTACACACACTTACACGCACTTACACGCACTTACACGCACATACATGTACTTACACACACTTTCACGCACTTACACACACTTACACGCACTTATACAAAATTATACACACTTACACGCACTTACACATACCTACATGTAATTACATGCAATTACACGCACTTACACACACTTACACACACTTTTACGCACTTACACAAACATACACACACTTATACGCACTTACACGTACTTACATGCACTTACACGTACTTACACGCACTTACACGTACTCATACAAACTTACACGCACTTATACACACTTACACACACTTACACATAGTTACACACACTTATATGCACTCACATGCACTTACACGCACTTGGACGAACATATACGCACTTACACGTACCTGCACGTACTTACACACACTTACACGCACTCACACACACTTTATATGTATTTACATGCACTTATATGCACTTACACGCAATTACACGCACTTACACACACATACACGCACTTACACGCACTTACACGAACTTACACGCATTTACCTCACTTATACGCACTTATACGCACTTACACAAACGTACACACACTTATACGCACGTACACAAACTTACATGCACTTACATGCACTTACTCACACTTCCACACACTCACACGCACTTACACGCACTCACATGCACTTACACGTACTTACACGTACGTACACGCACTAACATGCACTTACACGCATGTACACGCACTTACACTCACTTACATGCACTGACACAAACTCACGCATACTTACACAAACTTACACGCACGTACACAAGCTTACACAAACTTACACGCACTTACACGGACTTACACACACGTACACATACTTTCATGAATGTACACACGCTTACACGCACTACTCAAACTTACACGCACTTACATGCACCCACACACACGTACACGCACTCACTCCTACTTACACGCACGTACACACACTTACACGTACTTACACGCAGTTAAACGTGCTTACACACACTTACACACACTTACACGCACTGACACAAACTCACACGTACTTACACGCACTTACACAAACTTACACACACTTACACGTACTTACACGCAGTTAAACGTGCTTACACACACTTACACACACTTACACGCACTGACACAAACTCACACGTACTTACACGCACTTACACAAACTTACACAAACTTAAACACACTTACACACACATACACGCACTTACACGCACTTACACGTACTTACACGTACTTACACACACTTACATGCACTTACACGCACTTAGAGGCACTTACATACACTTACACACACTTACACACACATACACGCACTTACACGCACTTACACGTACTTACACGTACTTACACACACTTACATGCACTTACACGCACTTAGAGGCACTTACATACACTTACACACACTTACACACACGTATACGCACTTACACGAACTTACACGTACTAGCACGCACTGGCACGCACTTACACGCACTTACACGCACTTACATGCACTTACATGCACTTACACGCACTTACACGCACTTACGCGCACTTACATGTACTTACACGCACTTACACACACTTACACACACTTCCAGGTACTCACATTCACTTACACACACTAACACGCACTTACACATACTTACACATACTTACACGTACTTACACTCACTTACACACACTTACACGTACTTATACACACTTACACGTACTTGCATGTACTTGCACACACTTACATATACTTACATGCACTTACAAGCACTTACACGCACTTACACACACTTATTCGCACTAACACGAACTTACATGCACTCACACATACTTATACGCACTTACACAAACTTACACGCACTTACACCTACTTACACAAACTTACACGCACTTATGGGTATTTATACAAACTTTCATGGACTTACATGTACTTACATGTACTTACACGTACTTATACACTTACACGCACTTACACACACTTACACATACTTCCACATACTTACATGTACTTACAGGCACTTACACGCACTTACACGAACTTACACGTACTTACACACACTAACACACACTTACACATACTTATATACACTTACACAAACTTACACATACTTACACACACTTACACGCACTTACACGCACTTACATGCACTTACACGCACTTACACGTACTTGTATGCACTTGCACACACTTACACACACTTATACGTACTTACACATACTTACACATACTTACGCATACGTACACGCACTTACACGCACTTACATGCACTTACACGTACTTACACATACTTTCACATACTTACACACACTTACAAGCACGTATACACACTTACTTGCACTTACACGCACTTACACATACTTACACGTACTTACACACACTTACACGTACTTACACGCACTTACACGCACTTATACGCACTTACATGCACTTACACACACTTACACACAGTTACACATACTTACGTACACTTACACTGACTTACACGCACTTACACCAACGTATACACACATACACGGACTTAAACATACTTTCACACACTTGCATGTAATTACATGTACTTACACGCAGCTACATGCACTTACATGCACTTACACGTAATTACGCGCACAAACCCACACTTACACACACTTACACACACTGATACAAACTTACACGCACTTACGCACACTTAGACGCACTTACACCCACGTACACAAACTTACACGTACTTACATGCACTTACACAAATTTACACACACTTACATGCACTTACACGCACTTACACGCACTCACTCGCACTTACACACACTCACACACACTTACACGCATTTACACACACCTACACACACTTACATGCACTTACACGCACTTATACGCACTTACACGCACCTACACGCACTTACACGTACTGATACAAACTCACACATACTTACACACCCTTACGCACACGTACACGCACTTACACCAACTTATATATACTTACACACAAATACACGCACTTATACGCACTTACAGGCACTTACCCGTACATATACACACTTTTATGCACTTACACAAACGTACACGCACTTACACAGACTTACACAAACTTACACGTACTTACATGCACTCACACACACTTACATGCACTCACACACTCTTACACACACTTACACATACTTACACGAACTTACATGCACTTACACACACGTACACGTACTTACACATTCTTACACGCACTTACACGTACTTACACGCACTTTCATGCACGATAAACACACTTACACACACTTACACAAATTTCACGCACTTACACGCATGTACACGTACTAACATGCACTTACACGCACTTACACGCACTTACAGGCACTTACACAAACTTACACGCACTTACACGCACTTACACGTACTTACATTCACTTACACGTAGTTAAACGCACTTACACGCACTTACATGCACTTACACGCACTAACACAAACGTATACGTACTTACACGCACTTACACGCACTTACACGCACTTGCACGCACCTATACGCACTTGCACGTACTCACACACAATTACACGCATTTACATGCACTTACATGCACTTACACACAATTACACGCACTTACACGTACTTATACACACTTTCACGCACTGACATGAACTTACACGCACTTAAGTGCACTTATACGCACTTTTACGCACTTTCACAAACTTACACGCACTTACACGTACTTACACAAACTTACACCCACTTACATGCACTAACACACACTTACACGCACTCACACACACTTACACATACTCACACATACTTACACATACTTACACATACTTACACACACTTACATGCACTTACACGCACTTATACGCTTTTACACACACTTACACGCACTGACATGAACTCACACGCACTTACACGAGCTTACACGTACTTATACAAACTTATACGACTTTACACAAACTTACACGTAATTGCACACACTTACACGCACTTACACGCACTTACATGCATTTACACACACTTTATGCACGTACGCGAATGTACACGCACTTACATGCACATTTACAAACTTTCACGCACTTACATGCACTCACACACACTTACATGTACTCATACGTGCTTACACGCACTTATGCATACTTACACGCACTTACACGCGCTTACACGCACTTACACGCACTTACATGCACTGACACGAACTCACACATACTTACACACACTTACACGCACATACGTGAACTTACACGAACTTACACACACTTACACACACTTACACACACTTACACGTACTTACATGCACTTACACGCACTTACACACACTTCCACATACTTACACGCAATTACACGTACAAACACACACTCACACATACTTACACACACTTACATGCACTTACACGCACTTACACACACTTCCACGTACGTACACGCACTTATACGTACTAACATGCACTTACACATACCTACACGCACTTACACGCACCTACACGCACTTACACGCACTTGTATGCACTTGCACACACTTACACACACTTACACGCACTTACACGTACTTACATGCACTTACACATACTTACACACACTTACTCGATATTACACGCACTTACACGCACTTAAACGCACGTAAACACAGTTCCACATACTTACACGTACTTACACAAACTTACAGGCACTTAAAAATACTTATACAAACTTAGATGCACTTACAAGTACTTATACGTACTTACACATACTTACACACACTTACACGCACTTACACACACTTACATGCACTTACACTCACTTACACATACTTACACACACTTACACACACTTACACGTACTTACATGAACTTACAAGTACTTACATGTACTAACACACACTTACACACACTTACACGCACTTACACGCACTTACACGCACTTACACGCACTTACACGCACTTACACGCGCTTACACACAATTACACATACTTGTATGCACTTGCACATACTTACACCCACTTATACGTACTTACACGCACTTACGCATACTTACGCGCAATACACGCACTTACACGTACTTACACATACTTTACAGGCATTTACATGTACTTACACATACATACACGCACTTACACACACTTACACGCACTTACACATACTTACACGCACTTAAACACACTTGCACGCACTTATACGTACTTACACACACTTACACACAGTTACATATACTTACACGCACTTACACGCACTTAGACACACTTACACAAATGTATACGCACTTATACGCACTTGCACGCACTTACACGCACTTGCATGCACTTACACATACTTACACGTACTCACACACACTTACACGCATTTACATACATTTACATGCACTTACATGCAATTACATGCACATACCCACACTCATGCGCACTTACACGCACTGA
>SZWC01011209.1:18380-72984 GCA_023375785.1 Penium margaritaceum | reverse complement strand
ACGCACTTACACGCACTTGCATGCACTTACACATACTTACACGTACTCACACACACTTACACGCGTTTACATGCATTTACATGCACTTACATGCAATTACATGCACATACCCACACTCATGCGCACTTACACGCACTGACACAAACTTACACGCACTTACGCACACTTACATGCACTTACACCCACTTACACGAACGTACACGCACTTACACGCACTTACAGGAACTTACACGCACTTACAGGTACTTACACGCACTTACACGTACTCACACACACTCATATGTATTTACACACACCTACACGCACTTACACGCACTTACACGCACTTACACGCTCTTACACGCACTGACACAAACTCACACGCACTTACACGTACTTACACAAACTTACATGCTCTTACACAAACGTGCAAGAACTTACTCCAACTTACACACAAATACACGCACTTAGATGCACTTACACGCACTTCTGCACACTTACATGCACTTACACGAACGTACACGTACTTACACACACTTGCACAAACTTACACGTACTTATACGCAGTCACACGTACTTACACACACTCAAAGGCATTTACACGCACTTGCACGTACTTACACACACTTACATGAACTTACACGTACTTACACGCACTTACACGCACTCACACGCACGGACACAAACTCACACGCACTTACACGCACTTACACAAACGTATACACACTTACACACACTTACATTAACTTACACAAACATACACGCACTTACACGCACTTACATGTACTTACACGCACTTACACGTAATTGCATGCACTTGCACACACTTACACACACTTACACTCACTTACACATACTTACGCGCAGTTTTACACACTTACACCCACTTACACACACTTATACACACTTACACGTACATATATGCACTTACATGCACTTACACACACTTACATGTGCTTACATGCACTTTCACGTGCTTACACACACTTACACGTACTTACACGTGCGTACATGCACTTACACGCACTTACATGCACTTACACGCACTTAGACAAACTTACACACACTTACACGCACTTACACGCACTTACATATAGTTACACGCACTTACACACACTTACATGCACTTACATGTACTTATACGAACTTACATGAACTTATACACACTTACATAAACTTACACACACTTCCATGTACTTACACGCACTTACACACACTAACAGGTACTTACACACACATACACAACCTTACACGTACTTACACGCACTTACACACATTTACACACACTTATACGTACTTACACACACTTGCATGCACTCGCACACACTTATACCTACTTACACGCACTTACACGCACTTACACGCACTTACACGCACATACACGTACTTACACGCACTTTCACGCACTTAAACGCACTTACACGTACTTATACAAAATTATACACACTTACACGCACTTACACATACCTACACGCAATTACACGCAATTACACGCACTTACACACACTTACACACACTTTTACGCACTTACACAAACATACACACACTTATACGCACTTACACATACTTACATGCACTTACACGTACTTACACGCACTTTCACGTACTTATACAAACTTACATGTACTTATACACACTTACACGCACTTACACATAGTTACACACACTTATACGCACATACATGGACTTACACGTACTTGGACGAAAAAATACGCACTTACATGTACTTAAACGTACTAACACGTACCTGCACGTACGTACATACACTTACACGCACTCACACACACTTATATGTATTCACATGCACTTATATGCACTTACACGCAATTACACGCACTTACACGCACATACACGCACTTACACGCACTGACACGAACTTATACGCATTTACGCTCACTTATACGCACTTATACGCACTTACACAAACGTACACACACTTATACGCACGTACACAAACTTACATGCACTTACATGCACTTACTCACACTTCCACACACTCACACGCACTTACACGCACTCACATGCACTTACACGTACTTACACGTACGTACACGTACTAACATGCACTTACACGCATGTACACGCACTTACACGTACTTACATGCACTGACACAAACTCACGCGTACTTACACAAACTTACACGCACGTACACAAGCTTACACAAACTTACACGCACTTACACGAACTTACACACACTTACACATACCTTCATGAACGTACACGCCCTTACACGCACTGCTCAAACTTACACGCACTTACATGCACCCACACACACGTACACGCACTCACTCGTACTTACACGCACTTACACACACTTACACGTACTTACACGCACTAACACGTACTTACACGGACTTACACGTACTTACACGCACTGACACAAACTCACACGTACTTACACGCACTTACACAAACTTACACACACTTAGACACACTTACACAAACTTACACGTACTTACATACACTTACACACACATACACGCACTTACACGCACTTACACGTACTTACACGTACTTACACACACTTACACGCACTTACACGCACTTAGAGGCACTTACATACACTTACACACACTTACAGACACGTATACGCACTTACACAAACTTACACGTACTAGCACATACTGGCACGCACTTACACGTACTTCCACGCACTTACACGCACTTACACGCACTTACACATACTTACACGCACTTACACGCACTTACACACACTTCCAGGTACTTACACACACTTACACACACTAACACGCACTTACACCTACTTACACGTTCTTACACGTACTTACACTCACTTACACACACTTCCACGCACTTATGCACACTTACACGTACTTGCATGTACTTGCACACACTTCCATGTACTTACATGCACTTACAAGCACTTACACGCACTTACACACACTTACACGCACTAACACGAACTTACATGCACTCACACATACTTATACGCACTTACACAAACTTACACGCACTTACCCCTCCTTACACAAACTTGCACGCACTTATGCGTATTTATACAAACCTTCATGGACTTACATGTACTTACACGTACTTACACGTACTTATACACTTACACGTACTTACACGCACTTACACATACTTCCACATACTTACATGTACTTACAGGCACTTACAGGCACTTACACGAACTTACACGTACTTACACACACTAACACACTCTTACACATATTCATATGCACTTACACAAACTTACACGTACTTACACGCACTTACACGCACTTACACGCACTTACACGTACTTACACGCACTTACACGTACTTCTATGCACTTGCACACACTTACACATACTTACACGTACTTACACGTACTTACACATACTTATGCGCACGTACACGCACTTACACATACTTACATGGACTTACACGTACATTACAGGCACTTTACATGTACTTACACGCACTTACACGTACTTACACGCACTTACACATACTTCCACGTACTTACACACACTTACAAGCACTTATACACACTTACATGAACGTACACGCACTTACACATACTTACACGTACTTACACACACTTACACGTACTTACACGCACTTATACGCACTTATGCGCACTTACACACACTTACACACACTTACACACACTTACACACAGATACACATACTTACGCACACTTACATGCACTTACACGTACTTACACCAACGTATACACACTTACACGGACTTACACGTACTTTCACGCACTTGCATGCAATAACATGTACTTACACGCACTCACACACACTTACACGCAGTTACATGCACTTACATGCACTTATATGTAATTACGCGCACATACCCACACTTACACACACTTACACACACTGATACAAACTTACACGCACTTACGCACACTTAGACGCACTTACACCCACGTACACAAACGTACACGTACCTACATGCACTTACACAAATTTACACGCACTTACATGCACTTACACGCACTTACACGCACTCACTCGCACTTACACACACTCACACACACTTACACGCATTTACACACACCTACACACACTTACACGCACTTACACGCACTTACACGCACTTATACGCACTTACACGCACTTACACGTACTGATACAAACTCACACATACTTACACACACTTACGTACAGGTACACGCACTTACACCAACTTATATAAACTTACACACAAATACACGCAATTATACGAACTTACAGGCACTTACCCACACTTATACACACTTTTATGCACTTACACAAACGTACACGCCCTTACACAGAATTACACAAACTTACACGTACTTACATGCACTCACACACACTTACATGCACTCACATACACTTACACACACTTACACATACTTACACGAACTTACATGCACTTACACGCATGTACACGTACTTACACATTCTTACACGCACTTACACGTACTTACACGCACTTTCATGCACGATAAACGCACTTACACACACTTATACAAATTACACGCACTTAGACGCATGTACACATACTAACATGCACTTACACGCACTTACACGCACTTAGAGGCACTTACACAAACTTACACGCACTTACACGCACTTACATGCACTTACACTCACTTACACGTAGTTACACACACTTACGCGCATTTACATGCACTTACACGCACTTACACAAACCTATACGTACTTACACGCACTTACACGCACTTACACGCGCTTGCACGCACTTACACGCACTTGCACGTACTCACACACACTTACACGCATTTACATGCACTTACATGCACTTACACACAATTACACGCATTTACACGTACTGACACACACTTTCACGCACTGACATGAACTTACACGCACTTAAGCGCAGTTATTCGCACTTTTACGCACTTACACAAACTTACACGCACTTACACGTACTTACACAAACTTACACCCACTTACATGCACTAACACACACTTACACGCACTCACACACACTGACACGCACTCACACATACTTACACATACTTACACATACTTACACATACTTACATGCACTTACACGCACTTATACGCTTTTACACACACTTACACGTACTGACATGAACTCACACGCACTTACACGCACTTACACAAACTTACACGTACTTATACAAACTTATACGAACTTATACGAACTTACACGTAATTGCACGCACTTACACGCACTTACACGCACTTACACGCACTTACATGCACTTACACACACTTTATGCACTTACACAAATGTACATGCACATATACGAACTTTCACGCACTTACATGCACTCACACACACTTACATGTACTCACACGTGCTTACACACACTTATCCATACTTACACGCACTCACACGCACTTACACGCGCTTACACGCACTTACACGCACTTACATGCACTGACACAAACTCACACATACTTACACACACTTATACGCACTTACGTGAACTTACACAAACTTACACACACTTATACGCACTTACACACACTTACACGTACTTACATGCACTTACACGCACTTACTTACACTTCCACGTACTTACACACACTTACATGTACAAACACACACTTACACATACTTACATGCACTTACATGCACTTACACGCACTTACACACACTTCCACGTACTTACACGCACTTACACGTACTAACATGCCCTTACACATACTTACACGCACTTACACGCACCTACACGCACTTCCTTGCACTTGTATGCACTTGCACACACTTACACACACTTACATGCACTTACACGTACTTACATGCACTTACACATACTTACACACACTTACTCGAACTAACACGCACTTACACATACTTACACGCACGTAAACACACTTACACACACTTACACGTACTTACACAAACTTACAGGCACTTATAAACACTTATACAAACTTAGATGCACTTACAAGTACTTACATGTACTAACACACACTTACACATACTTACACGTACTTACACGCACTTACACGCACTTACACGCACTAACACGTACTTACATGCACTTACATGCACTTACACGCAATTACACACATTTACACATACTTGTATGCACTTGCACATACTTACACCCACTTATACGTACTTACACGCACTTACGCATACTTACGCGCACTTACATGCACTTACACGCACTTACACGTACTTTACAGGCACTTACATGCACTTACACATACTTACACGCACTTACACACACTTACACGCACTTACACGTACTTACACGCACTTAAACACACTTGCACACACTTACACGTACTTACACACACTTACACACAGTTACATATACTTACACGCACTTACATGCACTTACACACACTTACACAAACGTATACGCACTTATACGCACTTGTACGCACTTACACGCACTTGCATGCACTTACACATACTTACACGTACTCACACACACTAACACGCATTTACATGCATTTACATGCACTTACACGCAATTACATGCACATACCCACACTCATGCGCACTTACACGCACTGATACAAACTTACATGCACTTACGCACACTTACATGCACTTACATGCACTTACACGAACGTACACGCACTTACACGCACGTACACAAACTTACACGCACTTACATGCACTTACACGCACTTATACGTACTCACACACACTTACATGTATTGACACACACCTACACGCACTTACACGCACTTACACGCACTTACACGCTCTTACACGCACTGACACAAACTCACACGCACTTACATGTACTTACACAAACTTACATGCTCTTACATGAACGTACAAGAACTTACTCCAACTTACACACAAATACATGCACTTACATGCACTTACACACACTTCTGCACACTTACATGCAATTACACGAACGTACACGTACTTACACATACTTGCACAAACTTACAAGTACTTACACACACTCACACGTACTTACACACACTTACATGAACTTACACACACTTACACGCACTTACAGGCACGGACACAAACTCATACGCACTTACACGCACTTACACAAACTTATACACACTTACACGCACTTACATGAACTTACACAAACATACACGCACTTACACGCACTTACACAAACTAACATGTACTAACACGCACTTACACGTAATTGCATGCACTTGCACCCACTAACACACACTTACACTCACTTACACATACTTACGCGCAGTTTTACACACGTACACACACTTACACACACTTATACGCACTTACACGTACTTACACACACTTACATGCATTTACACACATTTACACGTACTTACATGCACTTTCACGTGCTTACACACACTTACACGTACTTACACGTATGTACATGCACTTTCACGCACTTACATGCACTTACACGTACTTATACAAACTTACACACACTTACACGCACTTACACGCACTTACACATAGTTACACGTACTTACACACACTTACATGTACTTACACGCACTTACACGAACGTGTACGCACTAACACGCACTTACACGCACTTACACGTGCTCACATGCACTTACACGCATTTACATGCACTTACATGTACTTACACGCAATAACACGTACTTACACGTACGTACACGTACGTACACGCACTGACACGAACTTACACGCACTTACGCGCACTTATACGCACTTATAAGCACTTACACAAATGTACACGCACTTACACACACTTACAGGAACTCTCACGCACTTAAATGTACTTACACACACTAACACGTACTCACATACACTTACACGCACTCAAACGTACTTACACATACTTACACATACGTACACGCACTTACATGCACTTACACACACTTATACGCACTTACACATACTTACACACACTGACACAAACTCAACGCACTTACACGCCCTTACACAAACTTACACGCACTTACACGAACTTATACGAACTTACACAAACTTACACATTATTGCACGCACTTACACGTACTTACACGCACTAACACGTACTTACACAAACGTACACGCACTTACATGCACTTATACATACTTACACATACTTACATGCACTCACACACACTTACACGTACTCACACGTACTTACACGCACTTACACATGCTTACACGCACTTACACGCACTTACACAAACTTACACGGACTTACACGCACTTACACACACTGACACGAGCTCACACGTACTTACACGCAGTTACACAAACTTACACACATTTACACACACTTACACAAAGGTACACAAACTTACATACATTTCCACACACTTACACGCACTTACATGCACTTACACGCACTTACACATACTTCAACACACTTACACGTACTTACACGCACTAACACGCACTTACACATACTTACACACCTTTACACGCACTTACACATACTAACACGTACTTACACGCACTTACACGCACTTGCACGTCCTTGCATGCACTTGCAAATACTAACACGCACTTCCACGCACTTCCAAATACTTACACACACTTACACGCACTAACACATATTTATACGAACTTAAACGCACTTACACGTACTTACACACACTTACACGCACTTACACTTGCTTACACAGACTTACACAAACTTACACGCACTTATACGTACTTATACAAACGTACATGCACTTATACGTAGCTACACGTACTTACACGCACTTACACACACTTATATGACTTACACGCACATACACGCACTTACACGCACTTACACATACTTTCACGCACTTACACGCACTTATACGCACTTACACAAACTTACACATACTTACATGTACTAACATGCACTTACACACACGTACACGCACTTACACGCACTTACACGCACATACACATAGTTACATGCACTTACACGCACTTATACGTACTTGTATACACTTGCACACACTTACACGCACTAACACATACTTACATGTACTTACGCACACTTACACACACTAATACGCACGTACACATACTTACACGCACTTTACAAGGAGTTACACGCACTTGCACGTACTTACACGCACTTATACGCACTTACACGTACTTATATGTACTCATACACACTTACACGCATTTACACACACTTACACACACTTACACATACTTACACGTACTTACACGTACTTACACACACTTACACACACTCACACGTACTTACACAAACGCATACGCACTTACACGCACGTACACGCACTTACACGCACTTGCACGCACTTACACACACTTACACACACTCACACGCACTTACACGCATGTACATGTACTAACATGCACTTACACACAATTATACGCACATACCCACACTCACACGCACTAACACACACTGACATAAACTTGCACACAGTTACGCGTACTTACACGCACTTACACCCACTTAGATGAATGTACACGGACTTACACGCACTTCCATGCACTTACACGCACTTACACGCACTCACACGCAATTACACACACTCACACACACTCACACGCATTTACACACACATACACACACTTACACGCACTTACATGCACTTACACACACTTACACGCACTTACACGCATTGATACGAAGTCACACGAACTTACACAAACTTACACAAACTTACACACAAATACACGCACTTACACGCACTAAGATGCACTTATACGCACTTATATATACTCACATGGAATTACACAAACTACACGCACTTACACACACTTACACAAACTTACACGTAGTTACATGCACTCACACGCACTTACACACACTAACAAGCACTTACATGCACTTACATGTACTTACACGCACTTACATGCACTTACACGTACTTACACGCACTTATACACACTTACACGCACTTACACACACTGACACAAACTCACACGCACTTACACGTACTTCCACGAACTTATACACACTTACAGTCACTTACACAAACTTACACAAACTTACACACACTTACACGTACCTAGACGCACTTACACGTACTTACACGCACTTACACGTACTTACACGTACTTATATTCACTTACACGTACTTGCATGCACTTGCACACATGTATACACACGTATAGTCACTTACACATACTTACGCACACTTACACGCACATACACACACTTATACGCACATTCACGCACTTACACGCACTTACACATACTTACATGTACTTTCACGTACTCACACGCACTTACACGCACTTACAGGTACTTAGACATACTTACACGCACGTACATGCACTTGCACGCACTTACGCACGCTTACACGCATTTAGACGTACTTACACGTAGTTACACGCACTTACACACACTTACATGCACTTACACGCACTTACACGAACGTATATGTACTTACACGTACTTACACACACTTACACGCACTTGCACGCACTTACACGCACTTACACGTACTCACACGCACTTACACGCATTTACATGCACTTACATGCACTTACACGTAATTACACGTACTTACACGTACTTAGACGCACTTACTCGCATTCAAACAAACTTACACGCACTTAAGTGCACTTATACGCACTTACACGCACTTACACAAATGTACACGCACTTACAGACACTTACCTGAACTTTGACGCACTTACATGTACTTACACACACTTACACGGACTCACACACACATACACGCACTCACATGCACTTACACATACTTATACATTGTTACACGCACTCAAATGCACTTACACATACTTATACATTGTTACACGCACTTACATGCACTTACACGCACTTATACGCACTTACACGCACTTACACGCACAGGCACAAACTCACATGCACTAACATGCACTTACACAAACTTACACGCACTTACACAAACTTATACGAACTTACACGAACGTACACGAAATTGCACGCACTTACACGCACTTACACGCAATAACACGCGCTTATACACGCTTACACACACTTACACAAACGTACACGCACTTACATGCACTTACACAAACTTACACGCACTTACATGTACTCAGACACACATACACGCACTTACACACACTTACACTCACTTACACGTGCTTACACGCACTGACACGAGCTCACACGCACTTACACGGTTTTACACACACTTACACCTACTTACACAAACATACACAATCGTACACACACTTACACACACTTACACACACTTACACGCACTTACACGTGCTTACACGCACTTACACACACTTACACACACTTACACGCACTTATACACAGTTACACACATTTACATGCACTTACACACACTTATACACACTTACACGAACTTACGCGCACTGGAACGCACTGGCACACACTTATACGCACATATACGCACTTACATGCACTTACACGCACTTACACGCACTTAAATGCACTTACACGCACTTATACACACTTACACGCACTTACACGCACTTACACGCACTTATACGTACTTACACAAACTTACACGCACTTACACGCACTTACACGCACGTCCACGTACTTGCACGCACTTATACACACTAACATGTACTTACACATACTTACACACACTTACACATTCTTACACGCACTTACACATACTTACATATACTTACACGCACTTACACGCACTCACACACACTTACACATACTTGCATGCACATGCACACACTTACGTTCACTTACATGTACTTACACACACTTACACGAACTTACACGCAATTCCACGTACTTACACGCACTTATACAAACTTACACGCACTTACTCGTACTTACAAGTACTTACCCGCACTTACACGCACTTACACACACTTACACGTACTTACATGCACTTACACGCACTTATACGCACTTATACATTCTTATACACACTTACACGCACTTGTATGTACTTGCACACACTTACACGCACTTACAAGCACTTCTATGCACTTATACGCACTTACACCTACGTATACGTACTTACACGCACTTACACCCACTTGCACGTACTTATACAAACTTACAAACACTTACACGCACTTACACGCACTTACATGCACTTACACGTACTTATACACACTTACACGCACTTACACGCACTTATACAAATGCATATGCACTTACACGCACTTACATACACTTACATGCACTTGCACGCACTTACACACACTTACACGTACACACACACACCTACACGCATTTACATGCACTTACATGCACTTACATGCAATCACACGCACTTACACGCACTTACACATACTTACACGCACTGACAAGAATTTACACGCACTTACGCGTACTTACACGCACTTACATACACTTACACAAATGTACACACACTTACACGTACTTACACAAACTTACACGTACTTACATGCACTTACACATGCTTACACATACTCACATGCACTTACACGGACTCACACACACATACACGCACTTACACATACTTACACGTACTTACATACACTTATACGCACTTACACATACTTACATGCACTTACATGCACTTACACGGACTTGCATACACTTGCACACACTTACACGCACTTACACGCACTTATACGCGCTTACACACACTTACACACACTTACACGTACTTACACGCACTTACACAAACTTACACGCACTTACACGCACTTACACGTACTTACACGCACTTACACGTACTTACACATACTTACATGCACTTACACCCACTTACACAAACGTACATGCACTTACACGCACTTACACGCACTTACACGCCCTTACATGCACTTACACACACTTACACATACTTACACGTACTTACACAAACGTATACGCACTTACACACACTTACACGCACTTGCATGCACTTGCACACATTTACACACACTTACATGCACTTACAGTTTACATGCACTTACATGCACTTACACGCACTTACACGCACTTATCCGTACTTTCACACACAGACACGAACTTACACGCATTTACTTACACATACTTACCACACTTATACAAACATACACGCACTTATACACACTTACACGAGCTTACATGCACTGACACGCACTTTCACGCACTCACACGTACTTCCACGCACTCACACACACTTACACATACCTACACGTCTTTACACGTACTTACACATACTTGCATACATTTACACGCACTTACACGCACTAACATGAACTCACACGCACTTACACGCACGTACACGAACTTACACGCACTTAAACGAACTTACACAAACTCACACGAACATACATGCAAGTACACGTACATACACACACTTTCACACACTAATACGAATGTACACGTATTTACATGTACTTACACAAGCTTACACGCATTTACACGTACTCATACGCACTTACACGCACTCACACATACTTACACACGCTTATACACACTTACACACACTTACACGCGCTTACACACATTTACACACACTTCCACACACAGACAGGAACTCACACGTTCTTACGCGCACTTACACAAACTTACATGCACTTATTCGAACTTACACACACTTACATGCACTTACACGAACTTACATAAACTTACACGCACTTACATCACTTACACCTAATTACACGCACTTACATGCACTTACACGCACTTACACGCACTTGCACATACTTTCACACACTTTCACACACTTACACGCACTTACACACACTTACATGAACGTACACGCACTGGCACACACTCGCACGCACCTAAACACACTTACACGTACTTACAGACACTTACACGCACTCATACATACTTACTCACACTTACACGCACTTACACGCACTTACACGTACTTACACGCACTTACACACACGCACACGTACTTACACAAACTTACACGCACTTTCACGCACTTATACGCACTTCCACGTACTTACACGCACTTACAGGCACTAACACACACTTACACATACTTACACACACTTCCACGCACTTACATGCATTTACACGTACTTACAGGCAGTTACACGCACGTATACATACTTGCATGCACTTGCACACACTTACACACACTTACATGTACTTACAAGTAATTACACGCACTTACACGCACTTACACGCACTTACACACACTTACATACACCTATACGAACTGATATGAACTTACACGCACTTACACGTACTCATACTAACCTACACACACTTACACATACTGAGACATACGCACACGCACTTACACGTACTTACACATACACACACTTACACACACTTACACGCACTTACACGCACGTACACACACTTACACGCACTTCCACGCATTTACACATACATATACGCACTTACATGCACTTACACACACTTACACGCACTTAAACGCACTTATCCGCATCTACATGCTCTTACACATACTAATACAATCTTACACGCATTTACACGCACTTATACACACTTACACGTACTTAGATACACTTACACGCCCTTACACACACTGACACAAACTTACACGCACTTACACGCACTTACACGCACTGACACACACTTACACGGACTTATACGATTATACGTGCACTTACATACACTTACACGAAGTTATACCAAGTTACACACACTTACACGCACTTACACGCACTCACACGTATTTACATGCACTTATACGTACTTACACACACTTACACGCACTTACACACACTTACACGCACTTACACACACTGACACAAACTCACACGCACTTACATACACTTACATAAATGTACACACACTTACATGCACTTACACAAACTCACACGAACTTACACGTACTTACACACAAGTACACCCACTTACATGCACTTACAAGCACTTATATGCACTTACACAAATGTACACGCACTTACACGCACTTACACGATCTTACACGCACTTACACGACCTTACACGCACTTACACACACTCACACGCACTAACACACACTTACACGTACTTAAACAAACCTACACGTAACCACACACACTTACGCACACTTACACAGACTTACACGCACTGACACAAATTCACACGCACTTACACGCACTTACACGAACTTACACACACTTACACGCACGCACACAAACTTACACAAACTTACATGAACGTACATGCACTTACACACACTTACACAAACTTACACATACTTACACACACTTACATGCACTTACACGCACTTACAAGCACTTACACGCACTAACACGCACTTACATACACTTACATGCACTTACACGCACTTACACGCATTTACACGCACTTCCATGTACTTACATGTACTTACAAGCACTAACACGCACTTACACATCTTACATGCACTTACACGCACTTACACGCACTTACACGCACGTACAAGCACTTACATGCACTTGCATGCACTTGCGAATACTTACACACACTTACATGCACTTTCACACATTTATACGCACTTACACGCTCTTTCACACACTTACACACACTTATAGGCACTTACACGCACTTACACGTACTTACACAAACTTACATATACTTACACGTACTTACACAAACATACATGCACTAACACGTACTGACACGCACTTACACGCACGTACACGCACTTACACATACTTACACGTAATTACGCATACTTACACGCACTTATACGCACTTACACGCACTTACACACACTTCCACACACGTACACATACTTACATGCACTTACATGCACTTGCACGTACTTACACAAACTTACACGCAATTACACGCACTTACACGCACTTACACGGATGTACACAAACGCACATGCATTAACACGGACTTACACCAACTTACACAAACATACACGTACTTACCTGTACTTACACGCACTCACACACACTTACACGTACTTACACGCACTTACATGCACTTACACGCACTGACACGACTCACACAAACTTACACACACTTATACGCATATACACGCACTTACACGCACCTACACGCACTTACACGCACTTACATACACTTACACAAACTTGCATGCACTGGCATGCATTGGCACACACTGGCACACACTCACACGCACTTACACACACTTACACGCACTTACACGTACTTACACATACTTACATGCACTAACACACACTTACACATACTTACACGCACTTACACAAAGCTACACGCACTTACATACACTTACACGCACTTACACATACTTAGACCCACTTGCATGTACTTGCATACGCTTACATGCACTTACACGCACTTACACGCACTCACACGTACTTACACGCACTTACATATACTTCACATACACTTACACGCACTAAAACGCACTTACACTCACTTACACGCACTTACACGCACTATACGTACTTATACGCACTTTCATGCACTTACACACACTTACACGCACTTACACGAATGTATACACACTAACACGCACTTACACATACTTACACGTACTTACACATACATACACACATTTACACACACTTACACAAACTTACAAACACTTACACGCTCTTATACGCACGTACACGCACTTACACACATTTACACGCACTTACACGCACTTACACACATTTACACAAGCTTACATGCACTTACACGTACTTACACACACTTACACGTACTTGCACGTACTCACACACACTTATATGCACTAACACGCACGTACAACCACTTACATACACTTACATGCACTTCCACACAATTATACCCCCTTACACACTATTACATGCACTTACCAAACATACACGCAGTTAGACACACTTACACATACGTACACACACTTACACAAATGTACATGCACGTACACGCACTTACACAAACTTACACGCACTTACTCATACTTACACGCACTTACATGCAGTCACATATACTTACATGCACTTACACGGACTTACACGCACTTACACGCACTGACACAAACTCACACGCATTTACACGCACTTACACAAACTTACACGCACTTACATACACTTATACGTACTTATACACACTCAAACGCACTCACACACACTTATCAGCACTTACACGAACTTACACGCACTTACAGGCACTTACACAAACTTACAGGGACTTACACCTACTGACACGCACTTACATGTACTAACACACACTTACACACACTTACACGCTTTTATACATACTTACATGCAGTTACACAGACTTACACGCACTTACACGCACTTACACGCACTTACACAAACTTATACGTACTTATATGTACTTACACTTGCTTACATGCACTTATACGCACTTACACGCATCTACACACACGTAGACACACTTATGTGTACTTACACACACTTACACGCACTTACACACACTTACATGCACTTTCATGCACTTACACACATTTACACATACTTACATGACTGTACATGCACTTACACACACTTATACCAACTTACACGCACTTACGCGCACTTACATGCACTCACACATACTTACACGCAATTACACGCACTTAAACACAGTTATACGCACTTACACACACTTACACGCACTCAAACAAAGTCACACACACTTACACGTAACTACAGGCACGTACACGCACTTACACGCACTTACACAAACTTACACGAACTTACATGCACTTACACATACTTACTCGCACGTACATACACTTACATACACTTACGTGCACTTACTCACACTTACACAAATGTACACACACTTACACATACTTATACAAACGTATACACACGTACACACACTTACACACACTTAAACGCACTTACATGTACTTGCACACACTTACACACACTTACACACACTTACACACACTTACACGTACTGACACAAACTCACACAAACTTACACGCACTTACACACACTTACACACACTTACACGCACTTATGCACACTTGCACACACTTGCACACAGTTACACACCCTTATACGCACTTACACGCACTTACACATACTTATACGCATTTAAACACACTTACACATACTTACACGCACTTATACGCACTATCATGAACTTACACACATTGGCACGCACTGGTACGTACTGGCACACACTTACACATACTTACATGTACTTACACAAACTTACATACACTTACACATACTCACACGCACTTATGCATGCTTACACGCACTTACACGCACTCACACACACTTACACTTACTTACATGCACTTACACAAACTTACACGTACTTACACGTACTTACACGCACTTACACGTACTTACACGCACTTGTATGTACTTGCACATACTTACACGCATTTACACACACTTCCACACACTTACACGCACTTGCACGCACTTACACCCACTTATGCGCACTTATATGCTCTTACACACACTTTACACCACTTATACACACTTAAACGCACTTATACGGACTTACACGCACTTACACACACTTACACACACTTTCACGCACTTACACACACTTTCACACACTTATACGCACTTACACGCACTTGTACGCACTTACATGCACTTATGTGCACTTATATGCACTTACACACACTTACACGCACTTGCACACACTTACATGCACTTATGCGCACTTATATGAACTTACACACACTTTATACCACTTATACACAGCGAAACGCACTTATACTAACTTACACGCACTTACACACACTTACACACACGTTTACGCACGTACACACACTTTCACACACTTACACGCACTTACACAAACTTGCACGCACATACACCAACGTATACACACTTACACGCACTTACACGTACTTACACAAACTTACACAAACTTGAAAGCACTTACACACACTTACATGCACTTACACGCACTTAAACACACTTACACACACTTACACGCACCTACACGTACTTACACAAACTTATACATACTTACACGCACTTACACGCACTTACACAGACTTACACGAACTTATACGTACTCACATGTACTTACACGCACTTACACGCACTGGCACATGTTTACATGCACTTACACGCACTTACACGGACTTATACACTCTTACACTCACGCACTTACACACCCTTACACACACTTACACGCACTTACACGTACTTACACGCACTTACATGCACTTACAAAAACTTACACGTACTTGGACACACTGGCATGCACTAGCACGCACTTACATGCACTTACATGTCCTAATACACACTTACATATACTTATACACACTTACACAAAGTTACATGCACTAACACGCACTTACACGAACTTACACGTACTTAGACGCACTTGCATGTACTTGCACACACTTACACGCACTTACACACACTTACATGCACTTATACGCACTAACACGCACTTACACACACTGCACACACACTTACACGCACTTCAATGCACTTACACTCACTTACACATACTTACACGTACTTATATGCACTTACACGCACTTTCACATACTGACTCGCACTTACACGCACTTACACGCACTTACAAGTACTTACATGTACGTACACGCATTTACACGCACTTACACAAACTTACAAACACGTACACACTCTTACACGCACTTACACGCACTTACACGCATTTACATGCACTTACACGTACTTACACGCACTTACACGAACGTATACGTACTTACACGTACTTGCACACACTTACACGCACTTGCATGTACTTACACGCACTTACACAAACTCACAAACACTTACACGCACTTAAACGCACTTACATGCACTTTCACGTAATGATACGCACTTACACGCACTTACCAAACTTACACGCACTTACACACACTTATACGTACGTACACGCACTTATACAAATGTACATGCACTTACACGCACTTACACAAACTTACACACACGTACACGCACTTACACGCACTTCCATGCATTCACACGCACTTACACGCACTTACACGCACTTACACATATTTACACGCACTTACACACACATACACACACTTACACGCACTTACACACACTTACACGTACTTACACAAACATACACAAACTTACACGATCTTACACAAGCTTACACGAACTTATACGCACTTACACACACGTACACGCACTTACACGCACTTACACACAATTATACGTACTTACACGAACGTACACGCACTTATACACTCTTACACAAACTTACACGCACTGACACGCACTTACACACACTTACATACACTCACACGCACTTACACATTATTACACACACTTACATGCACTTATACACACTTACATGCACTTGCACGCACTAACATGCACTTACATGCACTTACATGCACTTACACGCACTTACACATACTTGTACGCACTGACACAAACTTTCACGCACTTATATGCACTTACATACACCTATACGCACTCACGCACTTACACGCACTTACACACACTTACACACACATAGACGCACTTACACACACGTTTACGCACTTATACACAATTACATGCACTTACACAAATGTACATGCACTTACACGCACTTATACAAGCTTGCACGCACTCACATACTTACACACATATAAACGCACTCACATGCACTTACACGCACTTACACGCACTTGAACGCACTTACATGCACTTACACGTACTTACACACACTGACACAAACTCACTCACACTTACACACACTTACATGCCCTTACACAAACTTACATGCACTCACACGCACGTACACACACGTACACGCACTTACATCCACTTACGCGCACTTACACGCACTTACAGGAACATACACGCACTTACACAAACTAACACACACTTACACTCACATAGATGCACTTTCACATACGTTCACGCACTTACACACACTTAAACACACTTATACACACTTACACACACTTACACGCGCTTACACACACTTACACCCACTTACACGCACTTACACACACTTACAGGTGCTTACACGTACTTACACGCACTTACACGCAGTTACACGCACTTACACATATTTACACAAACTTACACACACTGGTACGTACTAGTACCAACTGGCACACACTTATACGCACTTACACACACTTACACGCATTTACACATACGCACACACACTTATACATACTTACACACACTTACATGTACCTACATGCACTTACACAAACTTACACGTACTTACACGCACTTACACACACTTACGCATACTTATACACACTTACACACACTAACACGTGCTTACACATACTTACACGCACTTACACGAACTTACACACACTTACACGCACTTACATACACTCACACGCACTCACACATACTTACATGCACTTATACACACTTACACAAACTTACATGCACTTACACGCACTTACACACACGTACACACACTTATACATACTTACGTGCACTTACACACACTTACACGAATGTACACGTACTTATATGTACTTATACAAACGAATACACACTTACACACACTTACACACACTTAAACGCACGTACATGTACTTACACGCACTTACACACACTTACACACACTTGAACACACTTACACATACTGACACAAACTCACATAAACTTACACGCATTTACACACACTTACACACACTTACACACACTTATGCACACTTACACGCACTTACACACAGCTACACACAGTTACACACACTTACATACACTTACACATACTTACACGCACTTAAACATACTTACACACACTTACACGCACTTACACGCACTTATATGAACTTACACACACTGGCACACAATGGCACGCACTGGTACACGCTTACATGTACTTACACGTACTTACACGTACTTACACGTACTTACACGAACTTACATACACTTACACATACTCACACGCACTTACGCATACTTACACACACTTACACGCAATAACATGCACTTACACATACTTACACGTACTTACACGTACTTACACGCACTTACACGCACTTACATACACTTACACGCACTTACACGCACGTTTATGCACTTATACACACTTACACGCACTTACACGAATGTACACGCATTTACACGCACTAATACACACTTGCATGCACTTACACATACTTACATACATATACACACACTCACATGCACTTACACACACTTACACGCACTTGAACGTACTTACACGCACTTACACGTACTTACACGCAGTGACACGAACTCACTCACACTTACACGCACTTGTACGCACTTACACACACTTACACGTACTGACACCAACGTACACAAACTTACATGCACTCACACTCACTTACACACACGTACACGCACTTATACCCACTGACTCACATTTACACGGACTTACTGGAACGAACACGCACTTATACAGACTAACACACACTTACACACACATAGATGCACTTACACATACTTTCACGCAATTTCACACACTTAAGCACACTTATACGCACTTACACACCCTTACACACACTTACACACACTTACATGCACTTACACGCACTTACACTCACTTACACGCACTTACACGTACTTACACGCACTTACACGCAGTAACATGCACTTACACGTACTTACACAAACTTTCACACACTGGCATGTACTAGCACGCACTGGCAGATACTTACACGCACTTGCACATACTTATATGTACTTACACACACTTACACGAACTCACACGTACTTATACGCACTTACACACACTTACGCGTACTTAGACACACTTACATACACCAACACACGCTTACATATACTTACACACACTTATATGAACTTACACACACTTACATACACTTACACACACTCAGACACACTTACATGCACTTACACACACTTACACGCACTTACACGCCTTTACACTCACTTACACGCACTTACACGCACTTACACGTACTTACATGCACTGCCACAAACTCACACGCACTTACACAAACTTACACACACTTACACGCACACAAACATACACATACTTATACGTACTTACACAAGTTTACATGCACTCACACGCACTTGCACACACTTACATACACTTGCACACCCTTATACAACACTTACACGCACTTACACGCACTTTCACGCACTTACACTCACAGACACGAACTCACATGTACTTATACGTACTTACATAAACTTACACATCCTTACACGCACTTACACAAACGTACACAAACTTACACGCACTTACACGCACTTACACACATTTATACACACTTACACGCAGTTACAAACATGCACACACACTTACACGCACTTACACTCACACAAACTTACACGCACTGGCACACACTCGCACGCACTAGCACGCACTTGCACGCACTTACACGCACTTATACGCACGTACACACACTTACACACACTTATACACACATACACATACTTACAAGAACTTACACATACTTACACAATCTCATACGCACTTACACAAATTACACACACTTACACGTACTGACACGTATTTACACACACTTATATATACTTACACGTACTTACAAGCGCTTACACACACTTACACGTACTTAGACGCACTTACACAAACTTACACGCACTGACACACACTTCCACACGCCTATACGTACTTACACAAACTTACACGCACTTGTACATATTCACACAAACTTACACGCACTTACACGCACTTACACGCACTTACATGCACTTACACAGACTTACACAATCTTACATGCACTTACACGCACTTACACGCACTTATACGCACTGACACACACTTACACGCACTTACACGTACATACACGCACTTACATACACTTACACGTACTTACACGCACTTACACGCCCTTACACACACTTACATGTACTTACACGTACTTACACGCACTTACATGCACTTACACAAACTTACACATACAGGCACACACTGGCATGCACTGGCATGCACTCACACGCACTTACACTCACTTACATGCACTTATACGCACTTACACGTACATAGACATACTTATATATACTAACACACATTTCCACATTCTTACATGCACTTACATGAAGTTATACGTACTTACACGTACTTACATGCTCTTACACGTACTTAGACGTACTTGCATATACTTGCGTACACTTACACGCACTTACACACACTAACATGCACTATACGCACTTACACACACTTACACACACTTCACACACACTTACACCTACTTAAACGCACTTACACTCACTTACACATTTTTACACGCATTTATATGCACTTACACGCTCTTTCATGTACTTACACAAACTTATACGTACATACTTACACTTACACGAACTTACACGCACTTATACATACTTACACGCACTTACATGCACTTACATGTACGTACAGGCATTTACACATACTTACACAAACTTACATGTACTTATACGCTCTTACACGTACTTACATGTTCTTACACGCACTTACATGCACTTACACGCACTTACACGTACTTACATAAACGTATACGCACTTACACACACTTACACGCACTCACACGCACTTACACGCACTTACACATACTCACACGCACTTACACGCACTTATACGTACTCACATGTACTTACATGTAATTAGACGCACTTACAGGCACTTACACGCACTTACCAAACTTACACGTACTTACACACACTAACACGTACTTGCACACACTTACATGAATGTACACGCACCTAGTGGCACTTACACAAACTTACACACACTTACACACACTTACACGCACTTACATGCACTCACACGCACTTATACGCACTTACACGCTCTTACACGCACTTACACGTACTTACACGCACTTACACAAACTTACACACTAACAGAAACTCATACGTACTTACATGCCCTTACACAAACTTACATGCATTTACACGATCTTACACAAACTTACACGCACTTACACACACTCACACATACGTACACGCACTTACACGTACATTTACACAATAACATGCACTTACAAAAACTTACACGTACTTACACGCACTTACACACACTTATACGCACTCACTCGCACTTACACATTCTTCCATGCACTTACACGCACTTATACGCACTTACATGCACTTACACGCACTTACACACACTTACACACACTTATACGCACTTACACATACGTATAGGCACATACACAAACTTACACGTTCTTATACTCACTTACATATACATATACGCACTTACACGTACTTACACAAACTTACACGTGCTTACACGCACTTACACACACTTACGCATACTTACACGCACTTACACACACTAACACGCACTTACACATACTTACACATACTTACACAAACGCACACGCACTTACACGCACTTACATGCACTTACACGCACTTACACATACTTACACGTACTTGTATGCACTTGCACACACTTACACTCCCGTACACGCACGTACACGTACTTACACACACTTACACGCTCTTACACTCACGTACACACACTTACACACACTTACACGCACTTACACGTACTTACAGGCACGTTTATGTATTTACACGCACTTATACACACTTACACGCACTCATACACACTTCCACGTACTTACACGTACTTACATGCACTTACACGCACTTACACATACTTACACGCACTTACATGAACTTATACGCACTTACATGCACTTACACGCACTTACACGCACTTGCACACACTTACATGCACTTACACGCACTCACACGTACTTATACGCACTTACACGTACTCACATACACTTATACGCAATTACACGTACTTACACATACTTACACACACTAACACACTGTGACACGAACTTACCCGTACTTATACGTACTTACACGCACTTATACGCAATTACACAAACGTACACGTACTTCCATGCACTAACACAAACTTACACGCACTTACACGCACTTACATGCACTTATGCGTACTCACAGACACTGACGTACACTTGCACACACGTTTACCACTTACACTCACTTACACCCACTTACACGCACTTACATGCACTTAAACGCACTGACACAAACTCACATGCACTTACACAAAGTTACACACACTTCAACAAACTTACACACTCTTACACAAACTTACACGTAATTACATTCACTTATAAAGACTTACACACACTTACACGCACTTACACACACTTACACGCATTCACACAAACATACATACACTTACATGCACTTACAGAAATTTACACGCACTTACACACACTTACACGTACTTACACGTACTCACACACACTTGCACGTACTTACACGTACTTACACACACTTACACATACTTACACGCACTTACACACACTTACATGCACTTATACTTACTGACATGAACTCACATGCACTTACACGCACTTACACGGACTTACAAACACTTAGACGCACTTACCCAAACTTACACAAACTTACACGCATTTACACACACTTACACGAACTTACACGCACTTACACGCACTTATACGCACTTACAAACACTCACACATACTTACACACAATTACACATACTTACACGTACTTACACGCACTTACACACACTTACATGCACTTGCACGCACTTACACGCACTTACACACTCTCACGCTCACTAACACAAACGTACACGCACTTACACGCATTTACACGCACTTACACACACTTACACGTACTTACATGTACTTATACACACTTACACATACTTATACCCACTTACACAAACTTACACGCACTTACACACACTTCCACGTACCTTCACATACTTACACGTACTTACACGTGCTTGTACATACTTACACAAACTTACACGCACTTACACGCACTTACACGCACTTACACGTACTTATACAAACTTACACGCACTTACACGCACTTACACGCACTTACACGTATTGACACACACTTACACGCACTTACACACACTTACACGCACTTGCATACACTTACACGCACTTAGACACATGTACACACCCTTACAAACTTACACGTACTGACACGCACTTACACGCACTTGCATGGACTTACATTAACTTACACGTACTGGCACACACTGGCACACACTAGCACGCACTTACACGCACTTACACGCACTTACATGCACTTACATGCACTTACACATACGTACACGTACTTACATTTACTAGCACACCCTTACACATACTTACATGCACTTAAATGAAGTTATATACGCTTACACGTACTTACACGCTCTTACACGTACTTGAACGCACTTGCATGTACTTGCACACACTTACATGTACTTACACGCACTAACACGCACTTACATGCAGGTACACGTACTTACACACATTTCACACACACTTACACGCACCTAAACGCACTTACACTCACTTACACATACTTACACGCATTTATACGCACGTACACGCACTCTCACGTACATACACGCACTTACACACCCTTACACAAACTTACACAAACTTACACGCACTTACACGCGCTTACACGCAATTACACATACATAACTGTGTGCATACACGCATTTACACGCACTTACACAAACGTACACACAATTACACGCTTTTACACGCACTTACACGGACATACACGCATTGACATGCACTTACACACACATACACGTACTTATACGAACGTATACGTACTTACACACACTTACACGTACTTGCACGTACTTGCTCGCACTTACACGCACTTCCACGTACTCACGCGTACTTAGACGCACTTATACGCACTTACATGCACTTAGACACAATTACACGCACTTACACGCACTTACACGTACTTACCAAACTTACACATACTTACACACACTTACACGTACTTACACACACTTACACAAATGTACACGCACTTACACGCACTTACACGAACCTACACGTACTTACACGCACTTACACGCACTTACATGTACCCACACTCACTTACACGCATTTACACACACTTACACACACATACACGCACTTACACACACTTAAACGTACTTACACACACTGACACAAACGCACACGTACTTACACAAACTTACACACACTTATACGATCTTACACAAACTTACACACACTTACACGCACTTACCCACATGTACACACACTTACGCGTACTTACACACAATTACACGCACTTACACAAACATACATGCACTTACACGCACTTACACAAACTTACATGTACTTACACGCACTTACACGCAATTACACGCACTCATATGCACTTACATATTCTTACACACACTTACACACACTTATACACACTTACATGCACTTACACGCACTTACACATACTTTCACTCACATATACGCACATACACATACTAATACGCACTTACACAAACTTACACACACTTATACGCACTTAAAAACCTATACGTTCTTACATCCACTTACAGGCACTTACACGTACTTTCACACACTTACATACACTTACACACACTTTTACGCACTTACACACACTTATACACACTTACAGGAATGTACACGCACTTACACGCACTTACACAAAATTACACATACTTAAACATACTTACACGCATATACACGCACTCACACGCACTTACACACACATACACGCACTTGAACGTACTTATACGCACTTTCACATACTTACACGCATTTGCACAAGCTCACTCACACTTACACGCACTTCCATGCACTTACACACACTTACATCCACTTAAACGAACTTATACAAACTTACATGCACTCACACGACTTATGCACACGTACACGCACTTACACGCACTTATGCGTACGTATACGCACTTACACAAAAGTACACGCACTTACACGTACTTACATGAACTTACACACACTTAGACGCACTTAGATGCACTTACACTTACTTTCACGCACTAACACACACGTAAACGCACTTACACGCACTTACACGTACTTACATGCACTTAAACGCACTTATCCACACTTACACGCACTTACATGCAATTACAGTCACTTACATGCACTTACACGTACTTACACGTGCTTACACGTACTTACACGAACTTACACACACTGGCACCCACTAGCACACACTCGCACACACTTACACGCATTTACACATACTTACACGCACTTACACGCACTTACACGCACGTACACGTACTTACACGTACTTACACGCACTTGCATGCCCTTACACGTTCTTACACAGACTTACACGTACTTACACGCACTTACACACACTTAGGCGTACTTACACGTACTTACACACTGAACACGCACTTACACATACCTACATGCACTTACACGTACTTACACGCACTTGCATGCACTTCCACACACCTACATGTACTTACATGCACTTGCACACATTTACCCGTACATACACGCACTTACACACACTTACACGCACATAGAAACACTTTACACCGCTTACACACACTTAAAGATACGTATAGTCATGTACACGCACTTACACGCACTTACACACACTTACACGCACTTACACGCACTTTCACATACTTAAACACACTTACACGTACTTGCACGCACTTACACGCACTTACACGCACTTACACGCACTTACATGCATTTACACATACGTACACAAACGTAGACATACTTATACACACTTACACGCACTTACACGCACTTACACACACTTACACGTACTTACACAAACTTATAGGCACTTACACGCATTTACACGCACAAACACGCACTTGTACGCACTTACACGCACCCACACGTACTTACATGCACTTACATGCACTTATATACACTTTTACCCAATTACACGCACTTACACACACTTACACACACTTACACGCACTGACACGAACGTACCCGCAGTTACACATACTTACACACACTTATACGCACTTACACAAATGTACACGCACTTCCACACACTTACATGAACTTACACGCACTTACACGCACTAACAGACACTTACACGCACTCATACACCCTTACACGCACTTGCACACACTTACACGCACTTACACGCACTTACATGCACTTACACACACTGACACAAACTCACACGCACTTACACAAACTTACACGCACTTAAACAAACTTACTCATACTTACACAAACTTTCACACAATTACACGCACTTATACATACTTACACGCACTTACACGCACTTACGCGTACTTACACGCACTTACACGCACTGACACAATGTCACATGCACTCACACGCACTTACATGAACTTACACGTACTTACACGAACTTACACAAACTTACACGAACTAGCACACAAATACACGCACGTACATGCACTTAGATGCACTTACACACACTTATACATACTTACATGCACTTACACGAACGTACACGTACTTACACACACTTACAAAAACAAACACGTAATTACAAATACTCACACGCACTTATAGGCACTCACACACACTTCCACATACTTACACATACTTACACACACTTACACGCACTTACACATACTTACACACACTTACACGCACGTACACACACTGACACGAACTCACATGCACTTACACGTACTTACAAGAACTTATACAAACTAACACGCACTTACACGAACTTACACAAACGTACACACACTTACACACACCTACACGCACTTATACACACTTACACGCACTTGCACGTAATTACACGTACTTACACGCACTTACACATACTTGCATGCACTTGCACACACTTATACCCACTTACACTCATTTACACATACTTACGCGCACTTGCACACATGTACACACACTTACACGTACATACACACACTTACACATACTTACACACTCTTACACAAACTTAAACGTACTTACATGCACTTACACACACGTTCATGCACTTACATGCACTTACACCCACTTACACACACTTACACGCATTTACACGCACTTACACGTAGTTACACGCACTTACATACACTTACATGCACTTAAACACACTTACACGAACGTATACATACTTACATGTATTTACACGCACTTACACGCACTTGCACGTACTTACAGCCACTTACACATACTCACACGCACTTACACGCATTTACATGCACTTACATGCACTTACACGTAATTACACGTACATACATGCACTTACACGCACTTAGACGTACTGACACAAACTTACACGCCTTTACGCGCACTTATACGCACTTATACGCACTTACACGAACGTACACACACTTACACACACTAACACAAACTTAGACACACTTACATGTACTTATATACACTTACACGTACTCACACACACTTACACGAACTCACATGCACTTACACATACTTACACGTACTTGCACGCACTTACATGCCCTTACACGCACTTATACACACTTACACGCACTTACACGCACTTGCACAAACTCACACGCACTTCCACGCACTTACACAAACTTACCCGTACTTACACAAACTTACACGAGCTTACACAAACTTACATGTAATTGCACGCACTTACACGTACGTACACGCACTGACACGCACTTACACGCACTTATACATTATTGTATACACTTTCACGCACTTACATGGACTTACACATACTTACATGCACTTATGCGCCCTTACACGTACTTACACGCACTTGCACGTACTTACACACACTTTACAGGCACTTACACACACTTACACGCACTTACACACACTTATACGCACTTACACATACTTTCACGCACTTACACGCATGTATATGCACTCATAAACACTTATACGCCCTTATACGCACCTATACGCACTTACACGTACTTACACGTACTCATACGCACTTACAGACACTTACACATACTTACACGCACTTACACGCACTTACACACGGATACACATGCTTACACGCACTTACGCGTACTTACATGCACTTACACAAACTTATACACACTTACACACACATACAAGTACTCACACGCACTTCCACACACTTACACATACTTACACGTACTGACACGATCTTACACGCACTTACGCATACTTACACATACTTACATACACTTACACAAACGTACACACACTTACACGCATTTACATGCACTTAGATGTACTTACACGTACTCACACGCACTTACACGCACTCACACACACACTTACACGCACTTACACACACTTACACGTACTTATACGTACTTCCATACACTTACAAGCAATTACACGCACTTACATGTACATACATGCACTTACACACACATGCATACACTTGTACACACTTACATATACTTACACGCACTTACACCCACTTACACGCACTTACACGCACATACACGCACTGATACACACTTACACGCACTTACACGCATTTACATGCACTTACATGCACTTATACACACTTAGACACACTTCCACACACTGACACGAACTTACACGCACGTTCGCACACTTACACATACCTACCACACTTATAGGAACGTACACGCCCTTATACACACTTACACAAACTTACATGCACTTAGATGCACTTACAGACACTTACACGCATTCACACACACTTACACACACTTACACGTACTTACACCTACTTACACGTACTTACACATACTTGTACATACTTACACACACTTACACGCACTGACATGAACTCACACTCACGTACACAAACTTACACGCACTTACAAGAACTTACACAAACTTACACAAACGTACATACAAGTAAACGCACTTACACGCACGTACACGCACTTACACGCACTTACACACACTTTCACACACTAACACGAATGTAAACGTACTTACATGCACTTACACAAGCTTACACGCACGTACACGTACTCACACGCACATACACGCACTCACATACACCTACACACACTTATACACACTTACATACACTTACACGTACTTTGACACACTTACACACACTTACACACAGTGACACAAACTCACACACACTTACACGCACTTAAACGAACTTACACACACTTACACGCACTTACACGAACATACACAAACTTACACGCACTTATACGTACGTACACACACTTACACGCACTTACACGCAGTTACACGCACTTATACTCACTTACACACACTTACACATACTTTCACATACTTACACACATTTACACGCAGTTACACGCACTTACACAAACTTACACGTACTGGCACACACGTAAACACACTTACACGTACTTACATACACTTACACATACTTACACACACTTACACACACTTACACGCACTTACACGCACTTACACGCACTTACAAACACCTACACGCACTTACACGTACTTACACAAACGTGCACGCACTTATAGGCACTTACGTGCACTTCCACGTACGTACACGTACTTACACACACTAGCACATACTTACACATACTTACACACACTTACACACACTTACATGCACTTACACGTACTTACACGCACTTACACGCAGTTCCATGTACATGCATGAACTTGCACACACTTACACGAACATACATGTACTTACACGTAATTACACGTACTTACACGCACTTACACGCACTTTCACACACGTTTACGTACTTACACAAACGTATCTGAACTTACACGCATTTACATGTACTTATACACACGTACATGCACTTACACGCACTTACACACACTTATACGTACTTAGACACACTTACAGAAACTTATACGCACATTCACACACTTACACGCACATTCACGCACTTACACGCAACGACACGTACTTATCTGCACATACATGCTCTTACACATACTGACACAATCTTACACGCATTTACACACACTTACACGCACTTACACGCACTTACACGCCCTTACACATACTGACACAAACTTACACGTACTTACACGTACTTACATGCACTTATGCGGATTTATACAAACGTACATACACTTATATGCACTTACACGAAGCTATACGCTTTTACACACACTTACATGTACTTACACGCACTCACACGTATTTACGCGCACATAAACGTGCTTACACACACTTACACACACTTACACACACTTACACGCACTTACACACACTGACACAAACTCACGCGCACTTACATGCACTTACATGAACTTACACACACTTACATGCACTTACACACACTTACATGCACTTACACAAACTTACACGTACTTACACACATGTACATGCACTTACGTGCACTTACAAGTACTTACACGCACTTACACAAATGTACACACACTTACACGCACTTACACAAACTTACACGTACTTACACAACCTTAAACATACTTACACACACTCACACACACTCACACGCACTTACACGCACTTACACAAACTTACATGTAATTATACGCACTTACACACACTTACACGCACTTATAAGCACTGACATGAATTCACACACACTTACACACACTTACACGAACTTACATACACTTACACGCACTTACACAAACTTACACAGAATTACATGTACTTACACACACTTACACACACTTACACGTACGTACACGTGCTTGCACGCACTTACACAGACGTACACGTACTTACATGTACTTACACGCACTTACACGTACTTACACACACTTACACAAACTAATACACACTTACACAAACTTACACGCACTTACACGCACTTACACGCACTTCCACGTACTTACACGCACTTACATGCAATTACACGCACTTACACGTACTTATACAAACTTACACATACGTACACGCACTTACACGAACATATATGCACTTACACGTACTCACACACACTTACACGCACTTACACGCACTTACACATACTTACACGTACTTACACGTACTTACACGCACTTTTACGCACTTACACGCACTTACACACACTTACATGTACTTACATGCACTTATATGCATTTACACGCACTTACACGCATTTACACGCACTTACACACACTTACACGCACTTACACGTACTTACATGCACTTACACAAACTTACACGCACTTACACACACGTCCACGCACGTATACATACTTACACGCACTTACACACACTTGCACGTACTTACACAAACTTACATGCACTTACACGCACTTACACACACTTACACGGACTTACACAAACGTACATGCATTAACATGCACTTACATGAACTTACACGCATATATAGGCACTTACACGTACTTACACGCACTTACACACACTTACACGCACTTACAAACACTTGCACGCACTTACATGCACTTACATGCACTGACACGACTCACACAAACTTACACACACTTACATGTACTTACACCCACTTACACGTACTGACACGCACTTACACGCACTTACACGCACTTACACGCACTTACACACACTTATACGCACATACATACCCTTATACACACTTACATGCACTTACACGCACTTACACGTACTTACATAAACTTACACAAACTAATACGCAGTGGCACGCATTGGCACGTATTGGCATGCACTTACACGCACTTACACACACTTACACGCACTCACACGTACTTACACGCACTTACATGCACTAACATGCACTTACACATACTTACACGCAGTTACATGCACTTACACGCACATACACATTCTTAGACGCACTTGTATGTACTTGCATACGCTTACACGCACTTACACGCACTTACACGCACTTTCACGTGCTTACACGTACTTACATATACTTCACATACACTTACACGCACAAGAGCGCACTTACACTCACTTACACGTACTTACACGCACTATACGTACTTACATGCACTTTCACGCACTTACACGTACTTACACAAACTTACACGCACTTACACAAATGTATACGCACTTACATGAACTTACACATACTTACACGTACTTACACGTACGTACACGCATTTACACACACTTACACAAACTTACAAACACTTACACGCTCTTACACACACTTGCACGCACTTACACATACTTACACGCACTTACACACACTTACACACACTTATACAAACGTATATGCACTTATACATACTTAGACGCACTTACGCACACTTGCACGTACTCGTACTTACACACACTAACACGTACTTACACGCACTTACACGCACTTACATGTACTTACATGTAATTACACGCACTTACACGCACTTACACGCACTTATCAAGCATACACGTACTTACACACACTTACACGTACTTATACACACTTACACAAACGTTCACACACGTACACGCACTTACAGGAACTTACACGCACTTACTCGCACTTACACGCACTCGCACGCACTCATACATACAGACAGCAATTACACGTACTCACACACACTCACACGCACGTACAAGCACTTACACAAACTTACACGCACTTACACGTACTTAGACAAACTTACATGCACTTACACGTACTGACACGCACTTACACGCCCTAACACACACTCACACGTTCTTACACGCACTTACGCACACTTATACGTACTTAGATGCACTTACATGTACTTAGAGGCACTTACACGCGCTTACACGCACTTACACGTACTTACACGTACTTATACGTACTTACACAAACTTACAGGCACTTATACGCACTTACACGCATCTACACACACTTACACGTACTTACACGTACTTACACGCACTTACACGCACTTATACTCACTTACACGCACTTTCATGCACTTACACACACTTACACGTACTTACATGACTGTACACGCACTTACACGCACTTACACGAACTTACACACACTTACACCCACTTACACGCACTCACATGCACTTACACGCACTTAAACACACTTAAATGCACTTACATACACTTACACGTACTTACACGCATTGACACAAATTCACACACACTTACACGCACTTACACGTACTTACACGCACTTACACGTACGTACACGCACTTACACGCACTTACACGAACTTACACGAACTTACATGCACTTACACGTACTTACACACATGTACACGCACTTACACACACTTACACGCACTTACACGTACTTACACGAATGTACACGCACCTACATGTATTCATACAAGCTTGCACACACTTACACACACTAACACGCACTTAAGCGCACTTACACGTACTTACACGTACTTACACACACTTACACGCACTTACACACATTTACATGTACTGACACAAACTCACACGAACGTATACGCACTTATACGCACTTATCCACACTTACATATACATACACGCACTTACACGCACTTATGCACACTTACACGCACTTATCCACACTTACATATACATACACGCACTTACACGCACTTACACGTACTTACATGCACTTAACCACACTTACACGCACTTACACGCACTTACACGCACTTACACGCACTTACATGAACTTACCCCACTTGCACGCACTGGCACGCACTGGCACACACTTACACGTACTTACACGTACTTACACGTACTTACACGTACTTACACACACGTACACGTACTTACACGCACTTGTATGCACTTGCACACACTAACACGCACATACACGCACTTACACACACTCACACGCACTCACACGCACTTACACGCACTTACACGCACTTATATGCACTTACACACATTTACACCACTTATACGCACTTAAACGCACTTATACTCACTTACACGCTCTTACACACACTTAAACACACTTTCACGCACTCACACACATTTACACACACGTATATTCACTTACACAAACTTGCACGCACTTATATGAACTTACACACACTTACACGTACTTATATGCACTTACACACATTTATATGCACTTACACGAACTTACACGCACTTGAATGCACTTATACACACTTGCACACACTTACACGCACTTAAACACACTTATATGCACTTACACGCACCTACACACACTTACACGAACTTATACGCACTTACATGCACTTACACACACTTATCGCACTTGCACACACTTTCACACACTTACACACTCTCGCACACACTTACACAAACTTACATGCACTTACATGCACTTACACGCATTTACACGAACTTACACATACTTACATGCACTTATACACACTTACACACACTTACACGTACTTATACACACTTACACGAACTTATGCGTACTTGCACACACTCCCACACACCTACACGTACTTGCACGTACTTACACGCACTTGTACATACTTACAGAAATGTTTACGCACTTACACGCACTTGCAACCCCTTACACGGACTTACACAAACTTACACACACTCATACACACTTACACGCACTTACACACATTGACATGTACTTACATGCACTTACACGCACTTACAAGCACTTATACACACTTACACGCACGTATACGCACTTACATGCCCTTACACACACTTACATGCACTTATACGCACTTACACGCACTTACATGCACTTACACAAACTTAAACGTACTTGCACACACTGGCATGCACTTGCACACACTTACACGCACTTACACGCACTTAGACGCACATACACGCACTTACACGCACTTACATGTCCTTACATGCACTAACACACGCTTACATATACTTACACGCACTTACACGAAGTTACATGCACGTACACGTACTTACACAAACGTACACCTACTTGGACGCACTTGCATGTACTTGCACACACTTACACATACTTACACACACTTATACGCATTAACACGTACTTACACGCTCTTACACATACTTCACACACACTTACATGCACGTAAATGCACTTACACTCACTTACACGAGCTTACACGCACTTGTACACACTTACACGCACTTCCACGTACTTACATGCACTAACACGCACTTACACACACTGAGACAAACTTACAAACACATACACACTCTTACATGCACTTACACGCATTTACACGCATTTACATGCAATTACGAGTACTAACATGCACCTACACGAACGCATACACACTTGCACACACTTACATGCAGTTACACGTACTTGCACGTACTTACACGCACTTGCACACACTTATACGCACTTACATACACTTTCACACAATTATACGCACTAACATGCACTTACCAAACTTACACGCAGGTACATTCACTTATACATACTTACACACACTTACACAAATGTACAAGCACTTACATGCACTTACACAAACTAACATGCACTTACACACACTTGCACGCACTTACATGCCCTCGTACACACTTACACCTACTTACACGCACTTACACGCGCTTACATACACTTACACGTACTTACACACACTTATACGCACGTTTACGTACTTACGCACACTTACACGCACTTACACGAATGTACACCCACTTACACGCACTTACACGAACGTACACACACTTACACATACTTACACACACATACACGCAGTCAAGAGCACTTACACACACTTACACGCACTTGAACGCACTTACACGCACTTACATGCACCTACACAAATTTACACATACTTGCACACACTAGCATGCACTGGCACGCACTTACACGCACTAACACGCACTTGCACGCACTTACACGCAGTTACATGTACTTACACGCACTTACATGCACTAACACACACTTACATATACCTACACGTACTTACACGAAGTTACATGCACTTACACGCACTTACACGAACTTACACGTACTGAGACGTACTTGCATGTACTTGCACACACTTACATGCACTTACACACACTTACACGCACTTACACGCACTTACACACACTTACACACACTTCACACACACTTGCACACACTTAAATGCACTTACAATCACTTACACGTACTTACACGAACTTATACGCACTCATACACACTTCCACATACTTACACACACTAACACGCAATTACACACACTTACACAAACTTACACGCACTTATACCCGCTTACACGCACTTACACATACAAACACGTACGTACACGCATTTACATGCACTTACACAAACTTGCAAACACTTTCACTCTTACACTCACTTACATATACTTACACGCATTTAAATGCACTTACACGTACTTACACGCACTTACACGAACATATACGTACTTATACAAACTCACACGCACGTATACGCACTTATACGCACTTACATGCACTTTCACGCAATTATACGCACTTACATGCACTTACCAATTTTACATGCACTTACACACACTTATACATACTTACACACACTTACACAAATGTACATGCACTTACACGCACTTACACGAACTTACAGGCACTTACACGCCCTCAAACGCACTTACATGCACTCACAAGCACTTACACATACTTACACGTACTTACACGCACTTACACGCACTTACATACACTTACACACACTGACACGAACTCACTCGTACTTACACATACTTACACAAACGTACACGTACTTACAAAAACCTACACAAACTTACAGGCACTTACACGCACTTACACGTACTTCCACCCACTTACACGAACGTACACGTACTTACACGCACTTACACTAACTTACACGTACTTACACGTACTTACACACACTTACACGCACTCATATACACTCACACACACTTACACAAATGTACACAAACTTACACGCAATTACACGCACTTACATAGATTTGCACGCACTTACACGCAGTGCCACACACTTACAGGCACTAACACGCACTTACACATACGTACACACACTTACATGCACGTATACATGTTAACATGCACTTACACGCTCTGACACGCAATTACACATATTTACACGCGCTTACACGCACTTACACATACTTACATGCACTTACACGCACTTGCACGTACTTACATGCACTTATACAAATTTACATGCACTTACGCGCACTTACCCCCACCTACATGTACTTACACATACTTACACGTACTTAAACGTACTTACACGAACTTACAAGCACGTATACGCACTTACACACACTTACACGCACTGACACAAACGTACATGCACTAATACACACTTACACGCACTTACATGAACGCACACGTACTTACACACACTTACACAAATTTACACGCACTTACACATACTTACACGCACGTACACGTACTTACACGCACTTACATGAACGCACACGTACTTACACACACTTACACAAATTTACACGCACTTACACATACTTACACGCACGTACACGTACTTACACGCACTCACAAGCACTTACACGCACTTACACGCACTTACACACACTTACACATACCGATACAAACTCACACAAACGTATACGCACTTACACGCACTTACACACACTTACACACACTTACACGTACTTACACGCACTTACACGCACTTACACACACTTACACATACCGATACAAACTCACACAAACGTATACGCACTTACACGCACTTACACACACTTACACACACTTACACGTACTTACACGCACTTACACGTACATACACACACTTACATGTACTTACACGTACTTACACGCATTTATACACCCTTATACGCACTTACACACACTTACATGCACCTACACACACTTACACACACTTATACAAACTTACATACACTTGCACGTAATGGCACGCACTTAAACACACATATACATACTTACACATACTTACACGCACTTCCACGTACTTACACGGACTTATACACACTTACACATACTTACACACACATACACTCACTTACACGCACTTGAATGCACTTACACGCACTTGCACGTACTTACACGTACTTACACGCACTTACACACACTTATACGCTCTTACACACACTTATATGCACTTACATGCACTTGCACACACTTACACGTACTTACATATACTTACACACACTTACACGTACTTATACGCACTTAGACGTACTTACACGCACTTACATGTACTTACACGCACATATACAAACTTACACACACTAACACGTACTATTACGTACTTACATGCACGTATACACACTTACACGCACTTACACAAACTTACACATACTTACACACACTTACACGTACTTACACGCACTTACACGCACTTACACGCACTTACACGCATTTACATGCACTTACACGCACCTACACACACTTACACGCATGTACACGCACTTACATGTACTTGCACATGCTTACACAATCCTACACGCACATACATGCACTTACGCGTACTTACACACACTAACATGCACTTACACATACTTACACGCACATAGACATACCTACACGCACGTACACGCACTTACACGAACTTACACAGACTTACATGCACTGACACACACTTACATGCACTTACACATACTTTCGCATACTTATACGTGCTTACACGTACTCACACACACTTATACGCACTTATACGTACTTACACACACTTACACACACTTGCACACATTTATACGCACTTACACGCACTTACACGCACTTGCACGCATTTACATGCACTGATACATACTTTCACACACTTACCTGCATGTACACGCACTTACACATACTTACACGTACTTTCATGAACGTACACGCACTTACATGCACTTAAACGTACCTACACGCACTTACACACACTTACACACACTTGGATGTACTTACACGAACTTACACACACTTACACGCACTTACACGCACTTATACGCACTTACACGCACTTACACGCTCTGACACACACGTATACACACTTACACGCACTTACACGTACTTTCACAAACTTACACAAACTTACACACACTTACAAGTACTTACACACATGTATACGCACCTACACGTGCTTGCACGAACTCACACACACTTACATGAACTTATACGCACTTACACGCACTTACACATACTTACACGTACTTACACGTACGTACACGCATTTACCCACACTTACACAAACGTACAAACACTTACAGGCTCTTTTCACGCACTTACATACACTTACACATACTTACACAAACTTATATGCACTTATACGCACTTACACGCACTTGCACACACTTGCACGTACTCACACGCACTTACACATACTAACACGCACTTACACGCACTTACACGCACTTATATGCACTTACACGTAATTACATGCACTTAAACGCACTTACACGCACTTATCAAACATACACACACTTACACACACATACACGTACTTATACACATTTACACAAATGTTCACACACGTACACGCACTTACAGGAACTAACACGCACCTAGTTGCACTTACAGCCACTTACACGCACTCACACATACTTATATGCACTTATCGGTACTCACACACACTCACACGCACCTCGAGCACTTACACGAACTTACACGCACTTACACGTACTTACACGAACTTACATGCACTTACACATACTGATACGCACTTACACGCACTAACACACACTGACACGTTCTTACACGCACTTAAGCACCCTTATACGTACTTACATGCACTTACACGCACTTACAGGCACTTACACGCACTTATACACACTTACACGTACTTATACGTACTTACACAAACTTACACGCACTTATACACACTTACACGCATGAACACACACTTACACATACTTACGCACACTTACACGTACTTACACGCACTTACACACACTTACAAGTACTTTCACAAGTTTACACACACATTCACGTACATACATGACTGTATACGCACTTACACACACTTACACGAACTTACACGCACTTACACGCACTTACACACACTCGCACGCACTTACACGCACTTACATATACTTACACGCATTTACATGCACTTACACAAACTTACACAAACTTACACGAACTTACATGCACTTACACGCACTTACACACACGTACACGTACTTACACACACTTACGTGCACTTACACGTACTTACATAAATGTACACGCACTTGCATGTACTTACATACACTTACACGCACTTACACACACTTACACGTACTGACACAAACTCACACAAACTTACACGCACTTATACGCACTTACACACACTTACACACACTTATCCACACTTACACATACTTACACGCAGGTACACGCACTTACACGTACTTTCATGCACTTAAACACACTTACACGCACTTACACGCACTTACACGCACTTACATGAACTTACCCCACTGGCACGCACTGGCACCCACTGGCACACACCTACACGTACTTACACGTTCTTACACGTCCTTACACAAACGTACATACGCTTACACGCACTTACATGCACTTACGTGTACTTACACGTACTTACACGCACTAACATGCACTTACACATACCTAGACACACGTACACAAACTTACACATACTTACACGTACTTACACGCACTTACACGTACGTACACGCACTTGTATGCACTTGCACACACTTACACACACGTACACGTACTTACACACACTTACACGCACTTACACGCACTTACACTCACTTATATGCACGTAGACACACTTTACACCACTTATACGCACTTAAACGCACTTATACTCACTTACACACTCTTACACACACTTACACACACTTTCACGCACTTACACATATTTACACGCACTTACACGACCTTATACACACTTGAACGCTCTTACACACACTTCCACACACTTACATGCACTTAAATGCACTTATACGCACTAACACGCACCTACACGCACTTACAAGAACATATACGCACTTACACTCACACACACTCATCGCACTTGCACACACTCACACACACTTACACACTCTCACACGCACTTACACAAACTTACACGCACTTACACACACTTACACGCATTTACACGCACTGACATGTACTTACATGCACGTACAAGTACTTGCACGCACTTACACACACTTACACGCACTTATATGCACTTACACGCCCTTCCACACACTTACATGTACTTATACGCACTTACACACACTTACATGCACTTACACAAACTTACACGTACTTACACACACTGGCATGCACTGGCACGCACTTAGACGCACTTACACGCACTTACACGCACTAACACGTACTTACACGCACTTACATGCACTAACACACACTTACATATACTTACACGCACTTACACGAAGTTACATGCACTTACACGTACTTACAAAAACTTACACCTACTTAGATGCACTTGCATTTACTTGTACATACTTACACGTAGTTACACACACTTATACGCATTTACACGCACTTACACGCTCTTACACATACTTCACACACACTTACACGCACTTAAATGTACTTACACTCACTTACACGTACTTACACACACTTACACACTTACACGCACTTACACACACTTACATGCACTTACACGCACTTACACGTACGTGTAAGTGCGTGTAAGTGTGTGTGAGTTTGTGTCAGTGCGTGTAAATGTGTGTAAGTGTGTGTAAGTGCGTGTAAGTGTGTGTAAGTGCCTGTAAGTCCGTGCCAGTGCGTTTAAGTGCGTGTAAGTATGTGTAATTGCATATAAGTGCGTGTAGGTGCGTGTAAGTGCATGTAAGTTTGTGTAAGTGCGTGTAAGTCCGTGTAAGTACGTACAAGTTCGTGTATGTAAGTGTACGTGTGTGTATATGTGTGTTAGTGCGTGTGAGTGTGTGTACGCATGTGGAAGTGCATGCAAGTGCGTGTAAGTATGTGTACGTGCATATAAGTATGTGTAAGTGTGTGTAAGTGTGTGTAAGTTCGTGTAAGTGCATGTAAGTATGTGTAAGTGTGTGTTAGTGTGTGTAAGTGGGTGTAAGTACACGTAAGTGTGTATAAGTGTGTGCAAGTACGTGTAAGTTTGTGTAAGTATATGTAAGTGCGTGTAAGTGTGTGTAAGTATGTGTAAGTGTGTGTACGTGCAAGTAAGTGCGTGTAAGTGTCTGTAAGTGTGTTTAAGTGCATGTAAGTGTGTGCCAGTGCGTGCTAGTGCGTGACAGTGTGTGTAAGTTCATATAAGTACGTGTAAGTGTGTGTAAGTGTGTGTAAGCTCGTGTAAGTATGTGTAAGTGTGTGTAAGTACGTGTAAGTATAAGTAAGTGCGTATAAGTGCGTAGAAGTATATGTAAGTACGTAAAAGTACGTGTAAGTGCGTGTAAGTTCGTATAAGTACGTGTAAATACGTGTAAGTTCGTGTAAGTGCGTGTAAGTGCGTGTACGTTGGTGTAAGTGCCTGTAACTGTGTGTAAGTACGTGTAAGTGCGTATACGTGTGTGTAAGTGCGTGTAAGTGCGTGTGAGCTTGTATCAGTGGTGTAAGTGCGTGGAAGTGTGTGTAAGTGTGTTCAAGTGCATGTAAGTGTGTGTAAGTGCATACAACTGCTTGTGAGTGCATGTAAGTGCGTGTAAGTGTGTATAAGTGCGTGTAAAATTATATAAGTGTGTGTAAGTGCGTGTACATTTGTGTAAGTGTATGTAAGTATGTGTAAGTGTGTGTAAGTGCATGTAAGTTTGGTAAGTGCGTGTAAGTGCATGTAAGTGCGTGGAATTGCGTGTAAGTGCATGTATGTGCGTATAAGTACGTGTAAGTACGTGTGAGTGCGTGTAAGTGTGTCTAACTGCGAGCAAGTGTGTGTAAGTGCGTGTAAGTTCATTTAAGTGCGTATTAGGTTATGTAAGTGCATGTAAGTGCGTGTAAGTGCATAAAAGTGCGTGTAAGTGCATGTAAGTGTGTGTAAGAGCCTGTAAGTGTGTGTAAGTTTGTGTAAGTGCGTGTAAATGCATGTACGTACATGTAAGTGTGTATACGTGTGTGTAAGTGCGTGTAAGTACGTATAAGCTCGTATAAGTGTGTGTGTAGGTACGTGTAAGTGCGTCTACGTACGTATAAGTACATGAAAGTGCATGTTAATGCGTGTAAGTATGTGTAGGTGTGTGCAAGTACATGCAACTGCATCTAAGTACGTGTACGTACGTGTAAGTGTGTATAAGTATGTGTAAGCAAGTGTAAGTGCATTTAAGTGCATGAAAGTGTGTGTGAAGTGTGTGTAAGTGCGTGTAAGTGCGTGTAAGTGCGTGTAAGTGTGTGCAAGTACGTGTAAATGTGTGCAAGTACATGCAAGTGCGTATAAGTACGTGTAAGTGCGTGTACGTGCGTGTGAGTGCATGTAACTTTATGTAAGTGCATGTAAGTATGTGTAAGTGTGTCTTAGTGCATGTACGTGTCTGTACATACGTGTAAGTGTGTGTAAGTGCATGTAAGTGCGTGTAAGTATGTGTAAGTACGTGCCAGTGTGTGCCAGTGTGTGCCAGTACGTATAAGTTTGTGTAAGTGCATGTAGGTGCGTATGAGTGCGTGTAAGTGCGTGTAAGTGTGTGTAAGGGCGTGTAAGTGCGTGTAAGTGGGTGTAAGTGTATGTAAGTGCGTGCAAGTGTGTGTAAGTACGTGTAAGTATGTGTCCGTGCGTGAAAGTGTACGTAAGTGCGTGTAAGTGCGTGTAAGTTCGTATAAGTCCGTGTAAGTGCGTGTAAGTGCGTGTAATTGCGTGTAAGTTTGTGTAAGTGCATGTAAGTGCTTGTAAGTACGTGTAAGTACGTGTAGGTACGTGGAAGTGTGTGTATGTGCGTGTAAGTTTGTATAAGTGCGTATAAGTACGTGTAAGTGTGTGTAAGTGCGTGTAAGTGCGTGTAAGTGTATGTAAGTGTGTGTAAATGCGTGTAAGTGCGAGTAAGTGGGTGGAAGTGCGTATAAGTGCGTGTATGTGCGTGCAAGTACGTGCCAGTGTGTGCCAGTGCGTGCGAATGCGTACCACTGCATGCCACTACGTGTAAGTTCATGTAAGTGTGTGTAAGTGTGTGTAAGTGTGTATAAGTGCGTGTAAGTGCGTGCTCCAGGGCGCGTGGGCTTGAGTTTTCGAGCAGGAGTTGGGTGATTGATGTCATCACGGGCGTGCGGCAGGGTGGAAGTAGGGTGCAAGGAGGGCGCAAGTAGGGCGCAAGTAGGGCACAAGTAGGGCGCAAGTAGGGCGCATGCAGGGCGCAAGTAGGGCGCAAGTACGGCGCAAGTAGGGTGCAAGTAGGGCGCAAGTAGGGCGCAAGTAGGGCGTAAGTAGGACGCAAGTAGAACGCAAGTAGGACGCAAGTATGGTGTAAGTAGGGCGCAAGTAGGTAGCAAGTAGGGCACAAATAGGGCGCAAGTAGGGCGCAAGTAGGACGCAAGGAGGGCGCAAGTAGGGCGCAAGTAGGCCGCAAGTAGGGCGCAAGTAGGGCGCAAGTAGAACGCAAGTACAGCACAAGTAGGGCGCAACTAGGGCGTAAGTAGGGCGCAAGTAGGGCGGAAGTAGGGCATAAGTACGGCGCAAGTAGGGCGCAAGTAGGACGCAAGGAGGGCGCAAGTAGGGCGCAAGTAGGCCGCAAGTAGGGCGCAAGTAGGGCGCAAGTAGAACGCAAGTACAGCACAAGTAGGGCGCAACTAGGGCGTAAGTAGGGCGCAAGTAGGGCGGAAGTAGGGCATAAGTACGGCGCAAGTAGGGCGCAAGTAGGACGCAAGGAGGGCGCAAGTAGGGCGCAAGTAGGCCGCAAGTAGGGCGCAAGTAGGGCGCAAGTAGAACGCAAGTACAGCACAAGTAGGGCGCAACTAGGGCGTAAGTAGGGCGCAAGTAGGGCGGAAGTAGGGCATAAGTACGGCGCAAGTAGGGCGCAAGTAGGACGCAAGGAGGGCGCAAGTAGGGCGCAAGTAGGCCGCAAGTAGGGCGTAAGTAGGGCGCAAGTAGGATGCAAGTAGGGCACAAGTAGGGCGCAAGTAGGGCGCAAGTAGGGTGCAAATAGGGCGCAAGTAGGGCGCAAGTAGGGAGTAAGTAGGGCGTAAGTAGGACAGATAGGTCGCAAACAGGGCGCAAGCAGGGCAGAAGTAAGTAGGGCTCAACTAGGTTACAAGTAGGACACAACGAGGGTACAAGTAGGGCGCAAGTGCGCCATTCGTTCCTAGTTTCGGCTCCCTAGTCTCGGAGAGGAATCGGGTGTGCCTTTGGGAGATAAAAATGAGTACGACACCAGGACATCCTAGGAGGTCACCCATCCTAGTACTCTTCTGGCCCATGGGCGCTTATCTGCGGAATTTGAATGGGATCCGGAGTAGTAGCCCAGGTATGACCATACCACGATGTGAAAGGGATGGACCGATAATGTGACACGTGCGTGAGCGGGCACGGCGATGCAGCGTGAAGGAGCGGAATGGGCACGTCGGTGCGTTGTATTTCCACACTGGGAGGAGGGGAGGGGGTGTGGGAGGGAGGACGGAGGTGCGCGCATGGCAATGGTTTGGGGACCGGGCAGCACAGGCGGTGTGGAAGAGGGGTGGGGTGGGGTGGCAGTAGCGATGTGCGAATGCGACGGATAAGAGGCCGTCGGGCACTGTGGAGGCTTGTCGTGATAGTGGCGCGCAGAGTGGTGGGATTACGAGAGGTAACGGGGATGATGATACGGAGACGAGGCGTGTGGTGCATGCGTGGGATGGCGAGCGGGACGGTACGACTCGTGGGGTTGAAAGGAGGGGTGCAAGCTTGGGTTGGTACGACTTGTGGGGTGGAAAAGAGGGGTGCGGGCGCTTGGGTTGGTACGACCCGTGGGGCTGGAAAGAGGTGCGGGGGTGCCCGGGTCGGCACGAGTCGTGGGTTGGGAAAGAGGCGTGCGTGCGCTCGGGGTTGGTACGACCCGGGGGGTTGGAAAGAGGCGCGGGGTGCCTGGGTTGGTACGACACGTGGGGAGGGAAAGAGGCGTGCGTGCGCTTGGGTTTGTACGTGCGGGTGGGCATGGAACGGGCGGGTGATGCGTGGGTGTGCGTCTTGTGCAGGCAACAGAGTTTGTTGGTGTGCGACGGCGGTGCTTGGCCGGGTTTGCGGGCTGTTGATGCAGTGGAATGGGTTGAAACAAGAGCGGGAGTCAAACTCGCATGCGTTACGAGGAGCGAACATCTCGTTAGGAGGGAGGGGAGGGGAGGGGAGGGGAGGGGAGTTCTCGGAGGAACAAATCGGTAGAACAGAGGCTGACTCTCAGTGGATCGTAGCAGCAAGGCTACTCTGCCAGTTACAGTACCCCGTTCTGGTTTAAGTCTTCTGTAAATGATTTATCTCCCCAAACATTCGGAATTGGTCCAGACAAATCATGACATATGCTCTCGGCGGCGCACCGGTGCCCCTGTTTTGAGTCGGGTAACACCTGGGGAGGTAAAAAGTGCCACTTCCAGCATGGATTCTGACTTAGAGGCATTCAGTCATAGTCCTACACATGGTAGCTTTGCGCCACTTCTCTTTCAGCCAAGCGCAACTACCAGTTATGTGAATCAACAGTTCCTCTCGTACTAAGTTGAATTACTGTTACGACACCAGATCATCAGTAGGGTAAGACTAACCTGTCTCACGGCGGTCTTAACCCAGCTCATGTTCCCTATTGGTGGGTGAACAATCCAACACTCGGTGAATTCTGCTTCACAATGATAGGAAGACCCGACATCGAATGATCGAAAAGCAACGTCGCTATGAACGCTTGGCTGCCACAAGCCAGTTATCCCTGTGGTAACGTTTCCGACAGCTCTAGCTTCAAATTCCAAAAGTCTAAAGGATCAAAAGGCCATGCTTTCACAGTTTGTATTCGTACAAAAAATCAAAATCAAATGAGTTTTTACCCTTTTGCTACTTGTTCAAAGTCACATTTCGGGTCGGCAGAAATTCTGGCCCCTTATTCTCCGAGACTCTCGAGATGTGTGCCCGGAGGTCCTGCGTTGTATGCTCCAGGGCGCATGGGTTGGAATTTTTGAGCGGGAGTTAGGTCATCGATGTCCGCACGGGCATGCGACGTGCGTATGGATGAGTTCTCTTGATTTTGGGTCGGCGGAAATTCCCGCCCCTTAGTCTCGAAGGCTCCTGAGACGCGTGCCAGGAGGCAGTACGTTGTATGCTCCAGTGCGTGTGGGCTGGAAATTTTGAGCGGGAGTTGGGTCACTGATGTCGGCACGAGTGTGTGACGTGCGTATGAATGAGTTCTCTCCATTTCGGCTTGGCGGAAATTCCCGCCCCTTAGTCTCAGAGGCTCCCGAGACGCGTTCCTGGAGGCGCTACGTCGTATGCTCCAGGGCGCGTGGGTTGGAATGTTCGAGCTGGAGATGGGTCATCGATTTCGGTACGGGTGTGCGACATGCGTATGGATACGTTTTCTTGATTTCGGGTAGGCGGGAATTCCTGCCCCTTAGTCTCGGAGGCTCCCGAGACGCATGCCCGGAGGCGATACCTTGTATGCTCGAGGGCGCATGGGCTGGAATTTTTGAGCAGGAGTTGGGTCACCGATGTCGGTACAGGCGTGCAACGTGCGTATGGATGAGTTCTCTTGATTTCGGGTGGGCTGAAATTCCCGCCCCTTAGTCTCGGAGGCTCCCGAGACGCGTGCCCGAAGATGGTGCGTCGTATGCTCCAGGGCGCCTGGGCTGGATTTTTTGAGCGGGAGTTGGGTCACCGATGTGGGAACGGGTGTGCGACGTGCGTATGGATGAGATTCCTTGATTTCGGGTCGGCGGAAATTCCCGCCCCTAAGTCTCGAAGGCTCCCAAGACGCGTGCCCGGAGGCGCTTTGTCATATGCTCCGGGGCGCGTGGGCTGGAATTATTGAGCGGGAGTTGGGTGATTGATATCGGCACGGGCGTGCGGCAGGGTGGAAGTAGGGCAAAAGTAGGGCGCAAGTACGGCGGAAGTAGGGCGCAAGTAGGGCGGAAGTAGGGCCGAAGTAGGGCGCAAGTAGGGCGCAAGTAGGGTGCAAGTAGGGCGTAAGTAGGGCGCAAGTAGGGTGCACGCAGGGTGCAAGTAGCGCGCAAGTAGGGTGCAAGAAGGGCGCAAGTAGGGCGCAAGTAGGGTGAAAGTAGGGTGCAAGTAGGGTGCAAGTAGGGCGCAAGGAGGGCGCAAGTAGGGCGCAAGTACGGCGCAAGTAGGGTGCAAGTAAGGCGCGAGTAGGGCGCAAGTCGGGCGCAAGTAGGGCGCAAGTAGAGCGCAAGTAGGGCGCAAGGAGGACGCAAGTAGCGCGCAAGTAGCGCGCAAGTAGGGCGCAAGTATGGCGTAAGTAGGGCGCAAGTACGGCGCAAGTAGGGTGCAAGTAAGGCGCGAGTAGGGCGCAAGTCGGGCGCAAGTAGGGCGCAAGTAGAGCGCAAGTAGGGCGCAAGGAGGACGCAAGTAGCGCGCAAGTAGCGCGCAAGTAGGGCGCAAGTATGGCGTAAGTAGGGCGCAAGTACGGCGCAAGTAGGGTGCAAGTAAGGCGCGAGTAGGGCGCAAGTCGGGCGCAAGTAGGGCGCAAGTAGAGCGCAAGTAGGGCGCAAGGAGGACGCAAGTAGCGCGCAAGTAGCGCGCAAGTAGGGCGCAAGTATGGCGTAAGTAGGGCGCAAGTACGGCGCAAGTAGGGTGCAAGTAAGGCGCGAGTAGGGCGCAAGTCGGGCGCAAGTAGGGCGCAAGTAGAGCGCAAGTAGGGCGCAAGGAGGACGCAAGTAGCGCGCAAGTAGCGCGCAAGTAGGGCGCAAGTAGGGCGCAAGTAGGGTGCAAGTAGGGCGCAAGTAGGGCGCAAGTAGGGCGCAAGTAGGGCGCAAGTGGGGCGCAAGTAGGGCGCAAGTAGGGCGCAAGTAGGGCACAAGTAGGACAGATAGGTTGCAAACAGGGCGCAAGCATGGCAGAGGAAAGTAGGGTAGAACTAGGGCTCAAGTAAGACGCAACGAGGGTACAAGTAGGGTGCAAGTGCGCCATTCGTGTCCTAGTTTTGGCTCCATAGTCGCGGAGAGGAATCGGGTGTGCCTTCGAGAGAAAAAAATGGGTACGACACCAGGACTTCCTGGGAGGTCACCCATCCCAGTACTATTCTGGCCCATGGGCGCTTATCTGCGGAGTTCGAATGGGATCCAGAGTAGTAGCCCAGGTATGATCTTACCACGCTTTGAAAGGGATGGACCGATAATGTGACATGTGCGTGAGCGCGCACGGCGATGCAACGTGAAGGAGCGGGATGGGCACGTCGGTGCGTTGTATTTCCACACTGGGAGGAGGGGAGGGGGTGTGGGAGGGAGGACGGAGGTGCGCGCATGGCAATGGTTTGGGGACCGGGCAACACAAGCGGTGTCGAGGAGGGGTGGGGTGGGATGGCAGTAGCGACGTGCGAATGCGACGGATAAGAGGCGGTCGGGCACTGTGGAGGCTTGTCGTGTTAGTGGCGCGCAGAGTGGAGGAATTAACAAGAGGCGACGGGGACGAGGCTACGGAGACAAGGCGTGCGGTGCGTGCGTGGAATGGCGAGCGGGACGGTACGACTTGTGGGGTTGAAAGGAGGGGTGCGGGAGCTTGGGTTAGTACGACTTGTGGGGTGGAAAAGAGGGGTGCGGGCGCTTGGGTTGGTACGACCCGTGGGGCTTGAAAGAGGCGCGGGGGTGCCCGGGTCGGCACGAGTCGTGGGTTGGGAAAGAGGCGTGCGTGCGCTTGGCATTGGTATGACCCGGGGGGTTGGAAAGAGGCGCGGGGGTGCCTGGGTTGGTACGACACGTGGGGAGGGAAAGAGGCGTGCGTGCGCTTTGGTTGGTACGTGCGGGTGGGCATTGAACGGGTAGTTGATGCGTGGGTGTGCGTCTTGAGCAGGCAGCGGAGTGCGTTGGTGTGCAACGGCGGTACGTGGCCAGGTTTGCGGGCTGTTGATGCAGTGGAATGGGTTGAAACAAGAGCGGGAGTCAAACCCGCATGCGTTCCCAAGAGCGAACATCTCGTTAGGAGGGAGGGGAGGGGAGGGGAGGGGAGGGGAGTTCCTGGAGGAACAAATCGGCAGAACAGAGGCTGACCCTCAGTGGATCGTAGCAGCAAGGCTACTCTGCCACTTACAGTACCCCATTCTGGTTTAAGTCGTCTGTAAATGATTTATCTCCACAAACATTCGGAATTGGTCCAGACAAATCACGACATATGCTCTCGGAGGCGCACAAGCGCCCCTGTTTTGAGTCGGGTAACACTCGGGGAGGTAAAAAGTGCCGCTTCAAGCATGGATTCTGACTTAGAGGCGTTCAGTCATAGTCCTACACATGGTAGCTTCGCGCCACTTGCTTTTCAGCCAAGGGCAACTACCAATTATGTGAATCAACAGTTCCTCTCGTACTATGTTGAATTACTATTGCGGCACCAGATCTTCAGTACGGTAAAACTAACCTGTCTCACGACGGTCTAAACCCAGCTCATGTTCCCTATTGGTGGGTGAACAATCCAAAATTTGGTGAATTCTGCTTCACAATGATAGGAAGACCCGACATTGAAGGATCGAAAAGTAACGTCGCTATGAACGCTTCGCTGCCACAAGCCAGTGATCCCTGTGGTAACTTTTCCGACAGCTCTGGCTTCAAATTCCAAAAGACTAAAAGGATTGATAGGCCATGCTTTCACAGTATGTATTTGTACTGAAAATCAAAATAAAATGAGCTTTTGCCCTTTTGTTACTTGTTCGAAGTCACATTTCGGGTCGGCAGAAATTCCTGCCCCTTAGTCTCGGAGACTCTCGATACGCGTGCCCGGAGGTCCTGCGTCGTATGCTCCAGGGCGCATGGGTTGGAGTTTTCAAGCGGGAGTTGGGTCATCAAAGTCGGCACGGGCGTGCGATGTGCGTATGGATGAGTTTTCTCGATTTCGGGTCGGCGGAAATTCCCACCCCTTAGTCTCAGAGGCTCCCGAGACGCGTGCCTGGAGGCACTACATCGTATGCTCCAGGGCGCGTAAGCTGGAATTTACGAGCGGAAATTGTGTCACCAATGTCGGCACGGGCGTGCGACGTGCGTATGGGTGAGTTTTCTCCATTTCGGGTCGGTGGAAATTCCCGCCCCTTAGTCTCAGAGGCTCCCGAGACGCGTGCCCGGAGGCGCTACATTGTATGCTCCAGGGCGCATGGGTTGGAATTTTCGAGCGGGAGATGGGTCATCCATGTCGGTACGGGCGTGCGACGTGCGTATGGATAAGTTTTGTTCATTTCGGGTCGGCGGAAATTCCCGCCCCTTCGTCTCATAGGCTCCCGAGACGCGTGCCCGGAGGCACTACATCGTATAATACAGGGCGTGTGGGCTGGAAATTTTGAGTGGGAGTTGGGTCACCGATGTCGGTACAAGCGTGCAACGTGCGTATGGCTGAGTTTTCTTGATTTCGGGTCGGCGGAAATTCCCGCCCCTTAGTCTCGGAGGCTGCCGAGACGCGTGCCCTGAGGCGCTACGTCGTATGATCCAGGGCGCGTGGGCTGGAATTTTTAAGCAGGATGTGGGTCAACAATGTCTGTACGGGTGTGCGACGTGCGTATGGATGCGTTTTCTTGATTTCGGGTCAGCGGAAATTTCTGCCCCTTCCTGGGAATCTCGCAAACTCCCGAGACGCTTGTCCGGAGGCGCTACGTCGTATGCTATAGGGCGTGTGGACTGGAAATTTTGAGCGGGAGTTGGGTGATCAATGTGAGTATGGGCGTGCGACAGGGTGAAATAAGGGCAGAAGTAGAGCGCAAGTAGGGCGCAAGTAGGGCGCAAGTAGAGCGGAAGTAGGACGCAAGTAGGGTACAAGTAGGGCGCAAGTAGGGCGCAAGTAGGTTGCAAGTAGGGCGCAAGTAAGGCGCAAGTAGGGTGCAAGTAGGGCGAAAGTAGGGCACAAGTAGGGCGCAAGTAGGGCGTAAGTAGGGCGCAAGTAGGACGCAAGTAGGACGCAAGTAGGGTGCAAGTAGGGTGCA
>SZWC01011209.1:0-11293 GCA_023375785.1 Penium margaritaceum | reverse complement strand
AGTAGGGCGCAAGTAGGGCGCAAGTAGGGCGCAAGTAGGGCGCAAGTAGGGCACAAGTAGGGCGGAAGTAGGGCGGAAGTAGGGCGCAAGTAGGGCGCAAGTAGGGCGCAAGTAGGGTGCAAGTACCGCATAAGTAGGGCACAAGTAGGGTGCAAGTAGGGCACAAGTAGGGCGCAAATAGGGCGCAAGTAGGGCGCAAGTATGGCGCAAATAGGCCGCAAGTAGGGCGCAAGTAGGGTGCAAGTAGGGCACACATAGGGTGCACGTAGGGTGCAAGTGAGCGCAAGTAAGGCGCAAGTAGGGCGCAAGAAGGGCGCAAGAAGGGCACAAGTACGGCGTAAGTAGGGCGCAAGTAAGGCGCAAGTATGGCGCAAGTAGGACGCAAGTAGGGCACAAGTGGGGCGCAAATAGGGCGTAAACAGGGCGCAAGTAGGGCGCAAGTAGGACAGATAGGTCGCAAGTAGGGCGCAAGCAGGGGGCAAGTAAGTAGGGCAGAACTGGAGCTCAAGTAGGACGCAACGAGGGTGCAAGTAGGGTGCAAGTGCGTCATTCGCGTCCTAGTTTTGGCGCCCTAGTTTCTGAGAGGAATCGGGTGTGCCTTTGGGAGTTTAAAATGGGTACGACACCAGGACTTCTTGGGAGGTCACCCATCCCAGTACTATTCTGGCCCATGGGCGCTTATCTGCGGAGTTCGAATGGGATCCAGAGTAATAGCCCAGGTATGATCGTACCACGCTTTGAAAGGGATGGGCCGATTATGTGTTACGTGCGTGAGCGGGTTAGGCGATGCAACGTGAAGGAGCGGAATGTGCATGTTCATGCGTTGTATTTCCGCACATGGAGAAGGGGAGGGGGTGTCTGAGGGAGGACAGAGGTGCGCACATGGCAATGGTTTGGGGACCGGGCAGCATGGGTGGTGTTGAGGAGGGATGGGGTGGGCTGGCGGTAGCGACGTGCAAATGCGACAGATGAGAGGCGGTCGGGCACTGTGGAGGCTTGTCGTGTTAGTGGCGCGCACAGTGGTGGGATTACCGAGAGGCGACTAGGACGATGCTACGGAGATGAGGCGTGCGGTGCGTGCGTAGGATGGCAAGCGGGACGGTACGACTTGTGGGTTGGAAAGGAGGGGTGCAGGAGCTTGGGTTGGTATGACTCGTGGGGTGGAAAAGAGGGGTGCGGGCGCTTGGGTTGGTACGACCCGTGGGGCTGGAAAGAGGTGCGGGGGTTCCCTGGTCGGCACGAGTTGTGGGTTGAAAAAGAGGCGTGCGTGCGCTTGGGGTTGGTACAACCCGTGGGGTTGGAAAGAGGCGCGGGGGTGCCTGGGTTGGTATGACGCGTGGGGAGGGAAAGAGGCGTGCGTGCGCTTGGGTTGGTACGTGTGGGTGGCCGTGGAACGGGTGGGCTATGCATGGGTGTGCGTCTTGTGCAGGCAGCGGAGTGCGTTGGTGTGCGACGGCGGTGCGTGGCCGGGTTTGCGGGCTGTTGATGCAGTGGAATGGGTTGAAACAAGAGCGGGAGTCAAACCCGCATGCGTTCCTACGAGCGAACATCTCGTTAGGGGAGAGGGGAGGGGAGGGGAGTGGAGGGGAGTTCCCTGAGGAACAAATCGGTAGAACAGAGGCTGAGCCTCAGTGGATCGTAGCAGCAAGGCTACTCTGCCACTTACAGTACCCCGTTCTGGTTTAAGTCGTCTGAAAATGATTTATCTCCCCGAACATTCAAAATTGGTCCAGACAAATCACGACATATGCTCTCGGAGGCGCACAGGCGCCTCTTTATCGAGTCGGGTAACACCCGGGGAGGTAGAAAGTGCAGCTTCTGGCATGGATTCTGACTAATAGGCGTTCAGTCACAATCCTACACATGGTAGCTTCGCGCCACTGGCTTTTCAGCCAAGCGCAATTACCAATTATGCGAATCAACGGTTCCTCCCGTACTAAGTTGAATTACTGTTGCGGCACCAGATTATCAGTAGGGTAAAACTAACCTGTCTCACGTCGGTCTAAACCCAGCTCACGTTCCCTATTGGTGGGTGAACAATCCAACACTTGGTGATTTCTGCTTCACAATGATAGGAAGAGCCGACATCGAAGGATCAAAAAGCAACGTCGCTATGAACGCTTGGCTGCCACAAGCTAGTTATCCCTGTGGTAACTTTTATGTCACCTCTAGCCTCAAATTCCGAAAGACTAAAGGATCGATAGGCCATGCTTTGACAGTTTGCATTCGTACTGAAAGTCAAAATCAAATGAGCTTTTACCCTTTTCTTACTTGTTCGGAGTCACATTTTGGGTCAGCGGAAATTCCGGCCCCTTAGTCTCGGAGACTCTCAAGATGCGTGCCGCGAGGTCCTGCGTTGTATGCTCCAAGGCGCATGGGTTGGAAATTTTGAGCGGGAGTTGGGTCATCGATGTCGGCACGGGCGTGCGACGTGCGTATGGATGAGTTTTCTCGATTTCGTGTCGGCGGAAATTCCCGCCCCTTAGTCTCGGAGGCTCCCGAGACGCGTGCCCGGAGGCGCTACGTCGTATGCTCCAGGGCGCGTGGGCTGGAATTTTTGAGCGGGAGTTGGGTCACCGATGTCGGTACGGGCGTGCGACGTGAGTACGGATGAGTTTTCTCGATTTCGGCTCGGCGGAAATTCCCGTCCCTTAGTCTCGGAGGCTCCCGAGACGCGTGCTGGGAGGTGCTACGTCATATGCTCCAGGGCGCGTGGGCTGGAGTTTTCGAGCGGGAGTTGGGTCACCGATGTCCGCACGGGCGTGCAAGGTGCGTATGCATGAGTTTTCTCAAATTCGGGTCGGCGGAAATTCCCGCCCCTTAGTCTCGGAGGCGCCCGAGACGCGTGCCCGGAGGCGCTACAACGTATGCTCCAGGGCGCATGGGCTGGAATTTTCGAGCGGGAGTAGGGTCAACAATGTCGGTACGTGCGTGGGACGTGCGTATGGATGCGTTTTCTCGATTTTGGGTCGGCGGAAATTCCCGCCTCTAAGTCTCGAAGGCTCCCGAGACGAGTGCCCGGAGACGCTAAGTCGTATGCTCCTGGGCGCGTGGGCTGGAATTTTCGAGCGGGAGTTGGGTCAACGATGTCGGTACGTGCGTAAGACGTGCGTATGGATGAGTTTTCTTGATTTCAGGTCGGCGGAAACTCCCGCCCCTTTGTCTCGGAGGCTCCCGAGATGCGTGCCCAGAGGCGCTACGTCGTATCCTCCAGGGCGCGTGGGATGGAATTTTCGAGCAAGAGTTGGGTGATGGATGTCGGCACGGGCTTGTGGCAGGGTGGAAGTAGGGCGGAAGTAGGGAGCAAGTGGGGCGCAAGTAGGGTGCAAGTAGGGCGGAAGTAGGGTGCAAGTAGGGTGCATGTAGGGCGCAAGTAGGGCGCAAGTAGGGCACAAGTAGGGCGCTAGTAGGGTGCAAGTAGGGCAAAAATAGGAAGCAAGTAGGGCGCAAGTAGGGCGCAAGTAGGGCACAAGTAGGGTGCAAGTAGGGCGCAAGTAGGGCGCAAGTAGGGCGCACGTAGGGCGCAAGTAGGGCGCAAGTACGCTGCAAATAGGGCGCAAGTAGGGCGCAAGTAGGGTGCAAGTGGGGCGCAAGCAGGGAAAAAGTAGGACGCAAGTAGGGCGCAAGTAGGACACAAGTAGGGCACAAATAGGGCGCAAGTAGGACACAAGTAGGGTGCAAGTAGGACGCAAGTAGGGCATACGTAGGGCGCAAGTAGGGCGCAAGTAGGGCGCACGTAGGGCGCAAGTAGGGCGCAAGTACGCTGCAAATAGGGCGCAAGTAGGGCGCAAGTAGGGTGCAAGTGGGGCGCAAGCAGGGAAAAAGTAGGACGCAAGTAGGGCGCAAGTAGGACACAAGTAGGGCACAAATAGGGCGCAAGTAGGACACAAGTAGGGTGCAAGTAGGACGCAAGTAGGGCATACGTAGGGCGCAAGTAGGGCGCAAGTAGGGCGCACGTAGGGCGCAAGTAGGGCGCAAGTACGCTGCAAATAGGGCGCAAGTAGGGCGCAAGTAGGGTGCAAGTGGGGCGCAAGCAGGGAAAAAGTAGGACGCAAGTAGGGCGCAAGTAGGACACAAGTAGGGCACAAATAGGGCGCAAGTAGGACACAAGTAGGGTGCAAGTAGGACGCAAGTAGGGCATACGTAGGGCGCAAGTAGGGCGCAAGTAGGGCGCACGTAGGGCGCAAGTAGGGCGCAAGTACGCTGCAAATAGGGCGCAAGTAGGGCGCAAGTAGGGTGCAAGTAGGGCGCAAATAGGGGTTAAGTAGGGCGCAAGTAGCGCGCAAGTAGGACGCAAGTACGGCGCAAGACGGGCCCACGTAGGGCGCAAATAGGGCGCAAGTAGGGCACAAGTAGGGCGCAAGTAAGGCGGAAGTAGGGTGCAAGTAGGACGCAAGTAGTGCGCAAGTAGGGCGTAAATAGGGCGCAAGTAGGACGCAAGTAGGGTGCAAGTAGGGTGGAAGTAGGGTGCAAGTAGGGCTAAGTATGACACAAGTATGGCGCAAGTAGGGCGTAAGTAGGACGCAAATAGGACACAAGTAGGGCAAAGGTAGGGAGCAAGTAGGGCGTAAGTAGGGCGCAAATAGGGCGCAAGTAGGACGCAAGTAGGGTGCAAGCAGGGCGCAAGCAGGGCGCAACTAGGACGCAAGTAGGGCGCAAGTACGGCGTAAGTAGGGCGCAAGTAGGGCGCAAGTAGGGCGCAAGTATGGCACAAGTAGGGCACAAGTAGGACGCAAGTAGGGTGTTGATAGGGTGCAAGTAGTGTGCAAGTAGGGCACAAGTAGGGCGTAAGAAGGGCGGAAGTAGGGTGCAAGTAGGGCGCAAATAGGACGCAAGTAGGACGTAAGTGGGGTGCAAGTAGGGCGGGAGTAGGGCGCAAGTAGGGCGCAAGTACGGCGCACGTAGGGCGCAAGTAGGGTAGAAGTAGGGCGGAAGTAGGGCGCAAGAAGGGCGCAAGTACGGCGCAAGTAGGGCGCAAGTAGGGCGCAACTAGGGCGCAAGTAGGGCGCAAGTAGGGCGAAAGTAGGACGCAAGTAAGGTGTAAGTACGACGCAAGTAGAGCGGAAGTAGGGCGCAAGTAGGGCGCAAGTAAGACGCAAATAGGACGTAAGTAAGATGCAAGTAGGGAGGAAGTAGGACGCAAGTACGGCGCAAGTAGGGCACAAGTAGGACGCAAATAGGGCGCAAGTAGGGCGCAAGTAGGGTGTAAGTAGGGCGCAAGTAGGGCGTAAGTAGGGCGTACGTAGGGCGCAAATAGGGCGCAAGTAGGGCACAAGTAGGGCGTAAGTAGGGCACACGTAGGGCGCAAGTAGGGTGCAAGTAGGACGCAAGTAGGGCGTAACTAGGGCGCAAGTAGGGCGCAAGTAGGGCGAAAGTAGGACGCAAGTAAGGTGTAAGTACGACGCAAGTAGAGCGGAAGTAGGGCGCAAGTAGGGCGCAAGTAAGACGCAAATAGGACGTAAGTAAGATGCAAGTAGGGAGGAAGTAGGACGCAAGTACGGCGCAAGTAGGGCACAAGTAGGACGCAAATAGGGCGCAAGTAGGGCGCAAGTAGGGTGTAAGTAGGGCGCAAGTAGGGCGTAAGTAGGGCGTACGTAGGGCGCAAATAGGGCGCAAGTAGGGCACAAGTAGGGCGTAAGTAGGGCACACGTAGGGCGCAAGTAGGGTGCAAGTAGGACGCAAGTAGGGCGTAACTAGGGCGCAAGTAGGGCGCAAGTAGGGCGAAAGTAGGACGCAAGTAAGGTGTAAGTACGACGCAAGTAGAGCGGAAGTAGGGCGCAAGTAGGGCGCAAGTAAGACGCAAATAGGACGTAAGTAAGATGCAAGTAGGGAGGAAGTAGGACGCAAGTACGGCGCAAGTAGGGCACAAGTAGGACGCAAATAGGGCGCAAGTAGGGCGCAAGTAGGGTGTAAGTAGGGCGCAAGTAGGGCGTAAGTAGGGCGTACGTAGGGCGCAAATAGGGCGCAAGTAGGGCACAAGTAGGGCGTAAGTAGGGCACACGTAGGGCGCAAGTAGGGTGCAAGTAGGACGCAAGTAGGGCGTAACTAGGGCGCAAGTAGGGCGCAAGTAGGGCGAAAGTAGGACGCAAGTAAGGTGTAAGTACGACGCAAGTAGAGCGGAAGTAGGGCGCAAGTAGGGCGCAAGTAAGACGCAAATAGGACGTAAGTAAGATGCAAGTAGGGAGGAAGTAGGACGCAAGTACGGCGCAAGTAGGGCACAAGTAGGACGCAAATAGGGCGCAAGTAGGGCGCAAGTAGGGTGTAAGTAGGGCGCAAGTAGGGCGTAAGTAGGGCGTACGTAGGGCGCAAATAGGGCGCAAGTAGGGCACAAGTAGGGCGTAAGTAGGGCACACGTAGGGCGCAAGTAGGGTGCAAGTAGGACGCAAGTAGGGCGTAACTAGGGCGCAAGTAGGGCGCAAGTAGGGCGAAAGTAGGACGCAAGTAAGGTGTAAGTACGACGCAAGTAGAGCGGAAGTAGGGCGCAAGTAGGGCGCAAGTAAGACGCAAATAGGACGTAAGTAAGATGCAAGTAGGGAGGAAGTAGGACGCAAGTACGGCGCAAGTAGGGCACAAGTAGGACGCAAATAGGGCGCAAGTAGGGCGCAAGTAGGGTGTAAGTAGGGCGCAAGTAGGGCGTAAGTAGGGCGTACGTAGGGCGCAAATAGGGCGCAAGTAGGGCACAAGTAGGGCGTAAGTAGGGCACACGTAGGGCGCAAGTAGGGTGCAAGTAGGACGCAAGTAGGGCGTAACTAGGGCGCAAGTAGGGCGCAAGTAGGGCGAAAGTAGGACGCAAGTAAGGTGTAAGTACGACGCAAGTAGAGCGGAAGTAGGGCGCAAGTAGGGCGCAAGTAAGACGCAAATAGGACGTAAGTAAGATGCAAGTAGGGAGGAAGTAGGACGCAAGTACGGCGCAAGTAGGGCACAAGTAGGACGCAAATAGGGCGCAAGTAGGGCGCAAGTAGGGTGTAAGTAGGGCGCAAGTAGGGCGTAAGTAGGGCGTACGTAGGGCGCAAATAGGGCGCAAGTAGGGCACAAGTAGGGCGTAAGTAGGGCACACGTAGGGCGCAAGTAGGGTGCAAGTAGGACGCAAGTAGGGCGTAACTAGGGCGCAAGTAGGGCGCAAGTAGGGCGAAAGTAGGACGCAAGTAAGGTGTAAGTACGACGCAAGTAGAGCGGAAGTAGGGCGCAAGTAGGGCGCAAGTAAGACGCAAATAGGACGTAAGTAAGATGCAAGTAGGGAGGAAGTAGGACGCAAGTACGGCGCAAGTAGGGCACAAGTAGGACGCAAATAGGGCGCAAGTAGGGCGCAAGTAGGGTGTAAGTAGGGCGCAAGTAGGGCGTAAGTAGGGCGTACGTAGGGCGCAAATAGGGCGCAAGTAGGGCACAAGTAGGGCGTAAGTAGGGCACACGTAGGGCGCAAGTAGGGTGCAAGTAGGACGCAAGTAGGGCGTAACTAGGGCGCAAGTAGGGCGCAAGTAGGGCGAAAGTAGGACGCAAGTAAGGTGTAAGTACGACGCAAGTAGAGCGGAAGTAGGGCGCAAGTAGGGCGCAAGTAAGACGCAAATAGGACGTAAGTAAGATGCAAGTAGGGAGGAAGTAGGACGCAAGTACGGCGCAAGTAGGGCACAAGTAGGACGCAAATAGGGCGCAAGTAGGGCGCAAGTAGGGTGTAAGTAGGGCGCAAGTAGGGCGTAAGTAGGGCGTACGTAGGGCGCAAATAGGGCGCAAGTAGGGCACAAGTAGGGCGTAAGTAGGGCACACGTAGGGCGCAAGTAGGGTGCAAGTAGGACGCAAGTAGGGCGTAACTAGGGCGCAAGTAGGGCGCAAGTAGGGCGAAAGTAGGACGCAAGTAAGGTGTAAGTACGACGCAAGTAGAGCGGAAGTAGGGCGCAAGTAGGGCGCAAGTAAGACGCAAATAGGACGTAAGTAAGATGCAAGTAGGGAGGAAGTAGGACGCAAGTACGGCGCAAGTAGGGCACAAGTAGGACGCAAATAGGGCGCAAGTAGGGCGCAAGTAGGGTGTAAGTAGGGCGCAAGTAGGGCGTAAGTAGGGCGTACGTAGGGCGCAAATAGGGCGCAAGTAGGGCACAAGTAGGGCGTAAGTAGGGCACACGTAGGGCGCAAGTAGGGTGCAAGTAGGACGCAAGTAGGGCGTAACTAGGGCGCAAGTAGGGCGCAAGTAGGGCGAAAGTAGGACGCAAGTAAGGTGTAAGTACGACGCAAGTAGAGCGGAAGTAGGGCGCAAGTAGGGCGCAAGTAAGACGCAAATAGGACGTAAGTAAGATGCAAGTAGGGAGGAAGTAGGACGCAAGTACGGCGCAAGTAGGGCACAAGTAGGACGCAAATAGGGCGCAAGTAGGGCGCAAGTAGGGTGTAAGTAGGGCGCAAGTAGGGCGTAAGTAGGGCGTACGTAGGGCGCAAATAGGGCGCAAGTAGGGCACAAGTAGGACACAAATAGGGCGTAAGTAGGGCGCAAGTAGGACGGAAGTAGGGCGCAAGTAGGGCGCGAGTAGGGCGCAAGTAGGGCGCAAGTAGGGTACAAGTAGGCCGCAAGTAGGGCACAAGTAGGGCAAAAGTAGGGCGCAAGTAGGACGCAAGTAGGGCGCAAGTAGGGTGCAAGTAGGGCACAAGTAGGGCGCAAGTAGGGCGCAAGTGGGGCTCAAGTAGGGCACAAGTGGGGCAAAAGTAGGGCGTAAGTAGGGCGCAAGTAGGGCGCAAGTAGCGCGCAAATAGGGCGTAAGTAAGGCACAAGTAGGGTGCAAGTAGGTCGCAAGAAGGGCAAACGTAGGACGCAAGTAGGGCGCAAGTAGGGCACAAATAGGGCGCAACTAGGGCACAACTAGGGTGCAAGTAGGGCGCAAGTAGGGCGCACGTAGGGTGCAAGTAGGATGCACGTAGGGCACAAATAGGGCGCAAGTAGGGCGCAAGTAGGGCGCAAGTAGGGTGTAAGTAGGGCACAAGTACAGCGCAAGTTGGGCAGAACTAGGGCGCACGTAGGGCGCAAGTAGGACGCAAGTAGGGCGCAAGGAGGGCGCAAGTAGGGCGCAAGTAAGGCACACGTAGGGCGCAAGTAGGGCACAAGTAGGACGCAACTACGGCGCAAGTAGGGCGCAAGTAGGGGGCAAGGAGGGCGCAAGTAGGGCACAAGTAGGGCACAAGTAGAGCGCAAGTAGGGCGCAAGTAGGGCACAACTAGGGCACAAGTAGGGCGCAACTAGGGGACAAGTACGGCACAAGTAGGGCGCAAGTAGGGCGCAGGTAGGGCGCAAGTCGGGCGCAAGTAGGGCGCAAGTAGGGCGTAAGGAGGGCGCAAGTAGGGCGCAAGTAAGGCACACGTAGGGCGCAAGTAGGGCACAAGTAGGACGCAACTACGGCGCAAGTAGGGCGCAAGTAGGGGGCAAGGAGGGCGCAAGTAGGGCACAAGTAGGGCACAAGTAGAGCGCAAGTAGGGCGCAAGTAGGGCACAACTAGGGCACAAGTAGGGCGCAACTAGGGGACAAGTACGGCACAAGTAGGGCGCAAGTAGGGCGCAGGTAGGGCGCAAGTCGGGCGCAAGTAGGGCGCAAGTAGGGCGTAAGGAGGGCGCAAGTAGGGCGCAAGTAAGGCACACGTAGGGCGCAAGTAGGGCACAAGTAGGACGCAACTACGGCGCAAGTAGGGCGCAAGTAGGGGGCAAGGAGGGCGCAAGTAGGGCACAAGTAGGGCACAAGTAGAGCGCAAGTAGGGCGCAAGTAGGGCACAACTAGGGCACAAGTAGGGCGCAACTAGGGGACAAGTACGGCACAAGTAGGGCGCAAGTAGGGCGCAGGTAGGGCGCAAGTCGGGCGCAAGTAGGGCGCAAGTAGGGCGTAAGGAGGGCGCAAGTAGGGCGCAAGTAAGGCACACGTAGGGCGCAAGTAGGGCACAAGTAGGACGCAACTACGGCGCAAGTAGGGCGCAAGTAGGGGGCAAGGAGGGCGCAAGTAGGGCACAAGTAGGGCACAAGTAGAGCGCAAGTAGGGCGCAAGTAGGGCACAACTAGGGCACAAGTAGGGCGCAACTAGGGGACAAGTACGGCACAAGTAGGGCGCAAGTAGGGCGCAGGTAGGGCGCAAGTCGGGCGCAAGTAGGGCGCAAGTAGGGCGTAAGGAGGGCGCAAGTAGGGCGCAAGTAAGGCACACGTAGGGCGCAAGTAGGGCACAAGTAGGACGCAACTACGGCGCAAGTAGGGCGCAAGTAGGGGGCAAGGAGGGCGCAAGTAGGGCACAAGTAGGGCACAAGTAGAGCGCAAGTAGGGCGCAAGTAGGGCACAACTAGGGCACAAGTAGGGCGCAACTAGGGGACAAGTACGGCACAAGTAGGGCGCAAGTAGGGCGCAGGTAGGGCGCAAGTCGGGCGCAAGTAGGGCGCAAGTAGGGCGTAAGGAGGGCGCAAGTAGGGCGCAAGTAAGGCACACGTAGGGCGCAAGTAGGGCACAAGTAGGACGCAACTACGGCGCAAGTAGGGCGCAAGTAGGGGGCAAGGAGGGCGCAAGTAGGGCACAAGTAGGGCACAAGTAGAGCGCAAGTAGGGCGCAAGTAGGGCACAACTAGGGCACAAGTAGGGCGCAACTAGGGGACAAGTACGGCACAAGTAGGGCGCAAGTAGGGCGCAGGTAGGGCGCAAGTCGGGCGCAAGTAGGGCGCAAGTAGGGCGTAAGGAGGGCGCAAGTAGGGCGCAAGTAAGGCACACGTAGGGCGCAAGTAGGGCGCAAGTAGGGCACAAGTAGAGTGCAAGTAGGGCGCAAATAGGGAGCAAGTAGGGCGCAAGTAGGGCCCAAGTAGGGCGCAAGTAGGGCACAAGTAGGGCGCAACTAGGGCGCAGGTAGGGCACTAGTAGGCTGCAAGTAGGGCGAAAGCAGGGTCAAAGTAGGGCACAAGTAGGGCGCAAGTAGGGCGCAAGTAGGGCGCAAATAGGGGGCAAGTAGGATGCAAGTAGGATGCAAGTATGGCACAAGTAGGGCGCACGTAGGGCGTAAGTAGGGCACAAGTAGGGCGCAAGTAGGGCGCAAGTAGGGCGAAAGTATGGCGCAAGTAGGGCGTAAGTAGGGCGCAAGTAGGGTGCAAGTAGGACGCACGTAGGGCAAAAGTAGTACGCAAGTAGGGCGCAAGTAGGGCGCAAGTAAGGCACAAATAGGGCGCAACTAGGGCACAAGCAGGGTGCAAGTAGGGCGCAAGTAGGGCGCACGTAGGGCGTAAGTAGGGCACAAGTCGGGCGGAAGTAGGGCTGAAGTAGGGCGGAAGTAGGGCGCAAGTAGGACGCAAGTAGGGCGTAAG